>PVLC010002246.1:22463-119038 GCA_004027655.1 Graphiurus murinus | reverse complement strand
TAGGGTTCCCACTTCTCCACACCCTCGCCAGCAGGTGTTGTTCGTGTTTTTTATGATTGCCATTCTGACTGGAGTTAGGTGAAATCTTAGGGTAGTTTTGATTTGCATCTCCCTGATTGCCAATGATGTGGAACATTTCCTCATACATTTATTGGCCATTTGTATTTCTTCTTTTGTGAAGTGTCTATTTAGGTCCTTTTGCCCATTTTTTGATTGGGTTGTTTGCTCTCTTAGTTGAGATTTTCTTGAGTTCTTTGTATATCCTAGTTATTAAACCTCTATCTGAAGTGTAACTGGCAAAAATTTTCTCCCACTTTGAACTCCTGTTTTGACTGGTTTTGTGTCCCTGCCATGTGGCCCATGGCGGTGACCCCGTGCATGTTCTTGCCTTTCAGATCTCTACGTGTACGCTGTCCTTGTGTGCTGCCTGGGGATCCTCAGCGTTCTGCTCTTCACCCTGGTCATAGCCTGGCAGTCCGTGTTTCACAAGAGGAAATCCAGAGGTAAGAAAACAGATAAGGTCATGTCTGGACTAGGAGGAAAGCCCGCCCACACACAGGCATACGATGCCAGGCAAAGTAGCATGTTGGTGGCAGAACCACCCCGAGTCAGCGTTGTGTCCTGAGACTGGTAAGCAAAGTAAAAGAGAAGATGTGCTTCCCTCAGACACTGCGAAAGTTAACTGTGACCACTGATGGCCTCACTTAAACTCCCCTCCCATCAAGTCCCTTCCTTCCTCAGTGCCTGAGACCCTAACCCCAAAGTGGCTGGGGCCTGGCCGGACCTGGGCTTGCACTTTGGCTCTGCTTTTTAAGACTGCGTTTTTGGACAAGCTCCTGAACTGTTCTGAACTTGAGTTTCCTCATTCATGAAAGGGGCTCAACATGCCCTTCTTTAGATAGAAAGTTCTTATGAGTGTCCACCTAGCAGGCAGGTGGGACTCCGAAAATCTCTTCTTCTTCTCTCTTCCTCTTCCTCTTCCTTTTCCTCCCCTTCTTTTTCTTTCTCTTTTTTTCTTCCTCTTCCTCCCCTTCTTCTCCTCTTTCTCCTTCTCTTCTTCCCAGGATAATTCTACTTCTAAACTATGCCCCCTAGTCCTTTTTATCTTTTTAATATTTATTTATTTAGGCACCTGGGATTGAACTCAGGAGCATTCTACCTCTGAACTATACCCTTAGCCCTACTTTATTTTTTTATTTTGAAATAGGGTCTCATTAAGTTGTGGAGGGCCTTACTAAGTAGCCGAGGCTGGCTGCAAACCTGGGATCCTCCTGTCTCAGCCTACCAAGTACTGGGATTACAAGTGTGCACCACCACGCCTGGCTTATTTTTTATTTTGAAAAAGGTCTTGCTAAATTGCTGAGGCTGGCCTTGAGCCTACAATCCTCCTATTTCAGTCTCCCAAGTACTGGCATTACAGGCTCCATCCCTTCTTTTCCTGTCCAGCCCAAGTGTCCTCTCCTTTGGGTGTCCCTGATTCCCTGGACTCTGTCCTTAGCCTCTTCCTACCTCCTGCTGTTTTTCTCAGGGATTGCGGGTCCCATGACTCCCATCTCCCCACAAATGCTGCATGTCTGATCTCAAGTCCCTGCTTCTCACTAACCTTTCATTTTACCCCCTTTCCCCCGCTCTGGGAATACATCCAGTGTCATGTGTCTGTGCTGTCCTTCAAAGCCAGCTCCAAGAGCCTTCCTCTGTGGCATATGCCACCTCCTCAAATGGCTCCTGAGCTTTTCTCTTGTCTAAACCTTGAATGTTTCTCTGAGAGCCCCTCCCTCAACCTGTCCTCCCTTCCAGAATTTCCAAAATATCCAGGGAAACCGTCACTCTCAGAGATGGCCATGGCAAGAGCTGGGCTCCATTTGCAACAGTGCTGCCTCACCCAGCAGAGCTTTCCCTCTGCACCTCTCCTTCCTCATCTGAGATTGGGGACAGGGATGTGCTTGGTTCATAGGAGTGTTCTGATGGTCAAGTTTTAGGAGAGGCGGGGGGGAGAAGGAGACAGTCAAAACTCTTAACACATTTCAGCACCCAGAAAGTGTCCTATATTTATGATGACTTATGGTTATCATTATACATAATTATCACAGTTCACCCAAGGTCATGGATCTGGGAAGAGATTCAGTCCGTAGGGCTTCCATGGACTCTCAAACAGGGCAACTGAGTGGTGTTTACAAAGGGGACTCTCCCTAGAGATGTGGGCTAGGCTAAGGAAACCAAGGAGGGAGGGGACTCATCCAGGGAGCAGTGTCCATCTACAAGTAGTCAAGGGGAGGAGGGGTTCTTGGAACATGAAAGATGTCACTCACAGGGACCTCAGGAGAGGTACTCAGCAGATAAGCCAGGGGCAGCAGGAGGGGCCAGGATGGTACATCCATAGCCCCTTTCTTTCTTTTTTTTTGGGGGGGGAGTAAATGGGAATTGAACCCAGGGACAAACTACCTCTGAGCTATACCTCCAACTCTTTTCATTTTTTATTTTGAAATAGGGTCTTACTAAGTTGCTGAGGCTGATCTTGAACCTGTGATCTTCCTATTTAAGCCTCCCAAGTACTGGGATTACAGGTGTGCACCACCATACCTGGCTCCGTTCCTTAGCCTTTCCTCTCCCCCATTGGAATCTCTGGCTGTTCCCTCTCTTAGGTGCAGCCAAGCAGAAGCCAGAGGGCAGGGGAACACAAAGGTCAGCCCAGGGGGTGGCCAGGGTGAGTGGAGACAGGAGGGGCAGTGGAGGACATGAGCTTCTACAGCCCAGAACTTGCTCCTCGGCCGCCCTCCTTTCTACCGACTTAGCCCATGACTCTGTGCTATCCTCCACAGCCAGCCCTGAGAGCCTTCCTCCATGGCATCTGCCCCCTCATCAGTGGTGCCCGAGCATTTATTTCTCCTGTTCTTAACCCTTGACTGCTTCTGGGAGCTCAGGGCACAGGTCAGGCATGGGAGTCAGCATCTTCGTCCCTTTCAGAGGACGCTGTGAGGCAGGCACCATGCATGTGACCCATTCTCCTTGGAATTTGGCTCGTGACAAATGCGCAACAAATGGGGGGCAAACACGTTGGCTTCCCAGTTGTTTGGCTCCCAGCTGCTGGAATTTGGAAGCTGCAAAGCAGTTTTCAAGCGGCTGTGTTCTAAGGTATCTCTGCCAGGGCTTGGGCATGATCAAGTATGGCCTGCCCTGAACTGCAGGCTCTGGGGCCCGAGGCAGGACCAGAGAAACAAAGAAAGGCCCCAAAAGGCAGAGTGGACATGTGGGAGTGCCTGGCATTCTCCTCCTGGCTTCACAGAGAGACTTCAGAGAATCAGTCTCAGCTGCCTCATCCCCCGTGGGGGCTCCAAGTGGCCTCCTGTGCATCTGTGCACAGCATCTAAAAGTCCTGCTCAGCTGTCAAAAGCATTGTCCGAGCACCTGTCATAGGCCTGGCACCTGGCTTGGCACCTCCACGCCTTCATGTAGTCCTGTATGACAGCTGCGTGGCTGCCATGTGACAGAGACCATGCTTGAGGAGCTCGATGAAGTCCCAACCCAGGAATGGGAGCCTCATCCCCAGTTTCCCATGTTTTGTTCAAGAAAACCTTGGGGTGACCAAGGTGAGGGATGTTCCTGCGGCTTCCCATGGCAGCATTGCTGAGGTTCTGGCTGTGGCCTGGTGTGAATCCCAGTACCAGGCTGGCATCCTAGAGTCCAGGCAGGTAAAGCCCTGCTCACTGTGGCCCGACAAGCCAGGCACCCCATCTATACTGTAGGGTCAAGGACACAGCGCCATGCATGGTGAGCCCAGGTATCCACCTCAACTGGGCCCAGGAGCCTTTGAGCAGTAGCCTACCCTTCTGGAACAGACCGTTCACCTGCTCAAGACCAGCCTCTGATGTGACACATCTGGAGCAGGTGTGAGGACCTGAACTTCTACCCAGCTGTGCTGCTGACATGAGGCAGCCTTTGGAGAAGAAAGACCTTATAGCCAGGTCTTAACTGTAGCTCATACAGCTCCCTTTCACAACAAATATCTTTAAATGACCCCATGGCTATTTTTAAATGAACTTTGTAGGTAAGATATGCTACTGGTTTCCCCCTAAAACCAATTTATTTTCTTTTACCTTTTGTAATACTGGGAATTAATCTTAGGGTTTCTCATATGCTGGCCCCTAAATCAATTTAATGCTCTACAATTAGAGGAGAAATAAGAGGAAAGTAATTGATAATATGGTAAAAAAAATTATTTTATTTTACTTTGTTTTTGGAACTGGGGATTGAATATAGAGGCATTCTACCTCTGAGCTACATCCCCAGCCCTATGTTTTATTCTTTATTTTGAAACAGGGTCTCATTAAATTGCAGAGGGCCTCACTAAGTAGTTGAGGCTGGCCGTGAACCTGTGATCCTCCTGTCTCAGTCTCCCAAGTACCAGGATTACAAGCGTGTGCCACCACACCCGGCTCAAAAACAAATTTTGGAATTGAGCCTCTGTTTTGATGTTTGAGTTTCAGAGAAGACAATATTCCTTTATATTTGACTCTTGAAATAAAGGCTACATATGTATGTGTATATGAAGACTCCAAACATGTGACAGGGAGAAGTGTAAATTATGCAGATATGTCTTGAAGTTTAGGGATGGCACTACTCATAAACTCCCATCTGTTGGTAAGGTTTCGAATAAAAATACATTCTTCACTTGGTTTTTACATTCTTGAAACATTTATCGTATATCAAAATAGAGCAACAAACATATCTTATGTTTATATGTAAAATAGACTTAAATCAGCCAGGCATGGTGGTGCACACCTGGGAGGCTGAGACAGGAGGATCGAAAATTCAAGGACAGCTTCAGCAAGTAGTGAGACTCTCATCAACCTAGCGAGACCTTGTTTCAAGATACAAATAAAATAGGACTGGGGGTGTAGCTCAGAGATAGAATGCTCGTGGGTTCAATCCCAAGTATCACCCCCCCCAAAAGACTTAGATGTCAGGCTCTCATGAATAGTTCTACAAATCTTCACTTGTCAACTGTCCTGTGTATTGCTGGATGTCCAGTATCCCTGCCCTCTGCCTGCTAATTGTCAGGTATTGTCCCCAGTCAGTGGGATAATCAGAAGTATCCCCTGAGAATCCCAAATTGCCTCTGGGGATGAGCCACACCCCCTGAAAATGTTGGCCCTTGAGCTGACTTTTCCTGGGTCTGATGCTGGAAGAAACAAAGGATCCAGGAACCTGGGGACAGGCCCAGCAGAGGAACTCATGGTACAAGAATCATACTGTCTGTTTTAATCAGCTTTTTCATCTCTGTGATAAAAATACCTGACAAGCACAACTTAGAGGAAGAAAGATTTGTTTAGCGCTTATGATTTCAGAGGTAGATTTATGATCACTGGGCTCCTAGGCAGAAAATTCTGGAGGAAGAAAAACCATACTGTCCTTATGGCTAAGGGAGCCAGGGGGGTAAGGGACAGATACAGTTCCCAAGGTCACATCCCCAGGGATTTACCTCTAGCCATGCCCTGCCTCTGGATCTGGCTGCATTGCTTAACACATGAGGTTGGGGACATTTTAAATCCAAATTATAACACTGTCCCTAGGTGGGTCTGCTTCTGCTCAGTGCTGTCTCTGGATGTAAGTCATGTTATTAAGTTCAAGTTTCCTAGGCAAGGAAGCAGGGCATTCAAAGTGATGGTGTTTTACCCCACTGTGGCTCAGGATTCCAAACCCACCCTGTCTGCATCCAAACCCATATTTTCCCCTGGAGATCTCAACAGAAGTCATCCTTCCAGAGCCTTGGCACACTGCAGGTGGGTTAGAGAGAATTCGTTAGAAATAACTTTTCATGGCGTCAAGAAAAGGCACGTGTTCGAAATTGCTTGGCAAGGCCATTTTACTTTTTTTTTTTTTTTTTTTGTGGTACTGGGGATTGAACTCAGGGGCATTCTATCTCCGAGCTACACCCCCAGCCCTATTTTTTATTCTTTATTTTGAAACAGGGTCTCACTAAGTTGCGGAGGGCCTCACTAGGTAGCTGAGACTGGCCGCGAACCCGGATCCTCCAGTCTCAGCCTCCCAAATGCTGGGATTACAAGCATGCACCACCATGCCCGGCTTCATTTTACTTTTTTGCAAAAAAGGGTGTTCCCAGGTATTTGAGAGAGAGCACACCTGAGGAAGAACCCCGGTGGGTCTTATATCCCTAATACAAAGCTCCTCCTGCGCTGAACTCCTATTGGTGGGAGTTACAGCTTCACATTCTTCCTGGTCAGCTACAGGGGAAGATGGGGGAGGGTCAATATCTACAATCTCTTAAGAGATGCTAATTTTGTGAAGGAATCTAAGTCCCTACCAGATTACAAAAGGGCGGTTTAAATCAAGCTAGTCCTTTGACAGAAAAGATACAATTATATTCTCACACATTAATTTGCCTTTACAGTGCCCAGGAAGTGCTCAGAGCCAGGGGTGTTCCAAAGGCAGTTTGGCAGATAGATTTGCAGTGAGGAGCCCTGGGCTTTCAATCCAAGAGGGCTAGATTATAGGACTCTTTCTAGTTTTTCTTCTTGATGAAATTTAACAACATAAAGTGGTATGCTGGGCCAGAGGGGATCTGATGAACACAGTCTTGTTTTAAAGTGGTCAATGACATCTGTCCTGATTCCAGAGACAAGAGCAGTTGCTTTCCTATCATCAAGTGGACTCTCACCCACAGATCACACACTGGGAATCCCAAAGTATTTGAGGTCCTTATTGCTGCCAAACAAATCACCCTAAAAGAAGTGGCCCCAAACAATATTTATTTCAGCAATCTGGGCTGGACTCTGTTGAGTTCTTCTGGCCTGATGTCATCTGTGGTGGCTTCCAACATTTGGAGTTGCCCAGGACTAGAGATCCAAGATGGCATCACTTGTCAGCCGAAGGGCCACCTCGAAGATGGATGGGACAGTGGGGCTGGCAACATTGCTCTCTCCCTATGATCTCACCAGCATGGTAGCCTGAGCCCCCTACGAGGTGACTCCAGGCTCCAAGGACATGTCTAGACTAGATACTGGAATTGTCACTTATGTTCTGTTGGTTAAAGCAGGTCCTGGGGACAGCCTAGACTCAGGAGAGGAAGAGTGACAAGGAATTGGTAGTCATCTTTAAACCACTGCTCAAAGAAAACTTTATTTCTCCTTCTCCTTACTGCCAGACTGGAAGTGAGGGAGGCCCAGACTTGTACAGGAGGAAGGGATATAGCCCAGTCTACCCCAAGTGGCTGGGGCATAAATGTGACCTCTGTGGGCCTGGAGGCCTGGCCTGCTGAGCTGTTTCCCTGGAAACCAGCTGGTTCCTGAAGAGCAGGGACCACATGTCCAAGCAGAGATGGAAGGGGGTAAAGGTAGGGGCAGCAGCGATTCTGAAGTGGCAGGTTCCAGCCAGTGTCAGAGTAAGGCCAGGGTCAGGCATGTCCCTAGGCTGCCCCACCGTGGACAGTAGAGCTGAGCTCAGTATCTGTTCTCTGAATCCTGTAGCAACATCTGTGTGGACAGAGGACGTCAGAGTAGCTGGCTCAGTTACTGATTTGAGCCCTGGAGGGACCGTGAGATAAACAGAGCCCATCCCGGAAGGCAGAGGCCACAGGCCAGCCCTCATGGTTCTCAGCCTTCCCTTTGCTTTGCCCTCAGCCTGGCCTGTGCTG
Organism: Graphiurus murinus; assembly: GCA_004027655.1. Classification (NCBI taxonomy): domain Eukaryota; kingdom Metazoa; phylum Chordata; class Mammalia; order Rodentia; family Gliridae; genus Graphiurus; species Graphiurus murinus. The sequence continues at coordinate 111,387 of PVLC010002246.1, read as the reverse complement.
CTTCCTAGGGCACTCAGCCCTCCCCTGAGCTGGAGTTAATTACACCCATGTGTTGCTGGCCAAGCACAAACACGCTTTCCACTTCCTCTCCCAAGGGACCAATCTTCATCCCTGAAGATTGTTAACTCCAGCAGTGCCTGGAACCTCATCCCAGGGCTATTGAAACAGAGCTGCCCTGGAAAACACCAATCCTGGGGCCCATAGCTGGAACCTGAGTTATTCTAGTGGTTCCTAGGTGTCTGAAGGCCTTTGCTTGCTCAAAAATTAATCTCATTTAGCGCAATCTTCTATAGTTCTATCCATTTTCCTGCAAATGACATAATTTTGTTTTTTTTTTAAATGGCTGAGTAGAATTCTATTGTGTGTGTTGGTACACTCCTATAATCTCAGTTTTGGGAGGCTGAGACAGGAGGATTGCAGGTTTGAGGCCAGCCTTAGCTAACAAGGCCCTCAGCAACTTAGCAAGACCCTGTTTCAAAACAAAAAATTTGAAAAAAGACTGGAGGTGTAGCTTAGAGGAAGAAAGCCCCTGGGTTCAATCCCCAGTACCAAAACCAAAAGAAAACAGAAGAATCACATGGGAGATGAAGGTCCAGAAATTGATTCCATTAGAACTGTCCTAAGAGTATAATAGGCTTAGAAGAATGGCAAAAATATGTACATTATTTAATGAATGTTATAGTTGCTGCTATTGTCATTGTATCTGTGAAGTATCTTGCACACAGTAGGTGCTTGGTAAGCTAAATGAAGGAAGAGCTTAGGTATTAGTTGGACCAGATAAACCTGTACAGCCCCTCTGAAGCTGAATCTCTCGTATCGACCTAGAATCTGTACTGGTTTTCTGTGCGACAGATCACCCCAAATATCACAGCTTACAACAACCATTTCATATGCTGGCCTTAGCTGAGCAGCTCCTCCACTGATCTCAACAGAGACATCCGTGCAGGTGCCCTCTGTTGCTGGATCATCTGGTCCCTGGTTGCTTTGGGGTCTCAGCTGGGGTGACTGATATTTACTCCATGGGGTCCCATCTTCTGGCAGAAGAGTTACCTGCAAGAGAGAGAACAAATCCTAGAGCCAAAGGAGCTACCAGTTTTAGAGGGACACTTTTAGATCAAATGCCGAGGTAGTTTCATTTGTCCTCTGCAGCCAGAATCATTTGGTTTTTCCCAAGGAGATCTTCTGTAGAAGATGTCTTGCTCCAAGACTGATTTCCCAAGGGTCTCTTTGGAGTCCTGAAAGAGAGTTAAGTCAAGAATGCAAGTTGTTGTACAATGAGGAGCTTTTAAGTGAAGACAGGTTGTCTCATGTGGCTCCAAGAGTGCTTGTATTAGGACTAAGGCAGAGCTCAGAAGTTGGATGACTCTTTTCTTCAAAGACCCTTCAGGTTAGAACCAAACACAACTGCTTTGGCCAAAAATGAGCATTATGGGCTCTGTAACCAACCATGTTCTGTCTATTATGATGTGTATGACTTTCTGCTTACCTAGACCAGATCTATATCAGTTTACCCGGGGGTGACCCTGGGACAGCCCTGCTGTGCTTTCCCAGAGAGAAGTATGTCAGAAGCCCTGAGGTTGGCTGATATAACATCAATATCTGAGCAAGATCTGGGCCCTTGTAGTTCAAGGAATTCCTGGAGTGTATTACCCAAAGAAATTTTTATTTACCTCTCTTATTCTTTTTCCTTTCACAGTGAGACATTATTTGGTGAAATGCCCTCAGAACAGGTAGGAAAATTTTCTTCCTTTTTAAGATGAAACTCTTTGCTATTTTGTTGTTGTTATGACCAAGAAATTGGTTAAATGTGTATTTTTACCTACAAGTCTGCCTTTGAGTGCACAAATAAGCCTAACAATGTGTGTTTGCATGTTTGAAGGTTCCTTATTCTGATTATCACTCCCAGAGGGTCCAAATGGCATGTAGCTCATGCTGGCACAACCTGTATGCTGGGGGAGGCTTGGAGTATGCTCCTGCAGTTTAGGAAGGGGTTCACAGCCAATGGTAACCACGTTGATACTTTCTGACCACAAACTCTCCTAACCCCCTTCCATGAATGCTATCTTTCTCTGCTTTTAGCTGGCAGGATATACCTCACAGGTAACATAATTATTGAAAGAGATAGGGCAAACTATTGTTTAAAAATTTGGGACTTTGAATCTAGACAAGATAGCATAGGTTGACTTCTCTTTGCTCTTCCCTGCTATTTGTGTCTATAAACTCTGGACAAAGACAAGAGGCAAGCAAAGGAGGACTTGGGGAGGTGGAAAGAAGGCAAACTGGCTTGGGATGTCTGGAAGAGGAGTCGTGCAGCTGCAAAGCATCTGTGTCTTCCCCTTCCAACAGAAGAAGGTGACCCTGGCTCACTTTGTCAAACTCCAACCTAGTGACAGAAGGTTCATTCCTTCCCTGAGTCTAATGGGAATTTCTCTGACAACCTCAGGTGAGCCTACACCCCCAGAAAAGTAAGCTGGGAGATCCTCCCATGATAAGCACCAGGGGAAGGATTCTCCTTCCCCACCAGGTCTGAGACTCCCCTCCCCAGATAACACCAGGGTTGAAGGGAAGAACCAGAAAGAGGCACCCAGGCACAGTAAGTATACCAGCCAGGAACCTGCTTCATCTCCATGAGCCTGAGTCTTCCTTTGCCCACCAAGAGACATTCAACTTCCCAGCTTAGGTAAAGTCTTTCCACTGTATCAGGGAGCACTAAATAATTCAAACAGACCAAAAGAAGACTAGAAAGGCCTTGAAAATTAAAAATTTTTTCAACTAAAGCCCACATTAAGTGGACCAGGATTGTGTGATAAACCTAAATAGGGTGACTAGCAAAAATAAAAGATTTAAGCCAGTCATGATGGCACATGCCTGTAATTCTAGTTCTTGGGAGGCTGAGGCAGGAGGATTGTAGGTTTGAGGCCAGTCTCAGCAACTTAGCAAGACCTTCAGCAACTTAGTGAGATTCCATTTCAAAATTAAAAAAAAAAAAAATCATGGGCTCGGGGAGTACCTGGGAGGTAGTATGTAAGCCACTGAATTTGAGAATATGTTTGCAAATCAGATATCTCTCAAGGAATTTGTTTCCAAAATAAATAATGAGCCCTTTCAACTCAATAATAACATGTCATAGTTGAAAATAGGCAAAAAGATTTGAGTATATATTTTTCTAAAGAAGATAAGCAAATGGCTATAAGTACATGAAATCATGTTCAATAACCATAGGCATTAGGGAAATACAAATTAAAATTACAATGTGATACCATGCCATACTGAGGAGAACAGCTGTAATCTAAAAAGACCATGTTAAGTGCTGGCAGGGAGGTAGAGAAACTAGATCCTTGTACATTGCTTGTGAGAATGTGGAAAGCAGCCACTTTTGCAAATAGTTTGGTAATTTCCCAAGACATAAACTTTTCCATATGACCTAGTAATTCCATTGTAGGAGTCTACCCAAGTGAACTCAAAGCATATCCCCATATAAAGACCTATATGCACTTGTCCAGAGCTGTTTTAGTCATAATAACCAGAAACAGGAGACGATCTCAATACATCTACCAACTAGTGATTTAGTAAACAAAATTTAGTGCATCCATCCAACAAAATATTGCTTGGGAACAAAACAGACTAGATAGAAGCCAGTCCCAGAAACACTGCTAAGTGAAAAGAGCCAGATGCAAAACATTACATAGTGCATGATTCTATGTTAACAAATATGCCTAGAAAGGGTAAATTTATAAAGACGGGAAGTAGATTACTGGTTGTCTGTGGTTAAGGATGGGAGGGGAGACTGACTGTAAGTGGCAAGAGGGAGCATACTGGGGAGTGGTTGAAACTTCCTAAAGCTGGACTGTAGTGAAGGCTGCACAGCTTTACAAATTAATTAAAAAAATCCAAATTGTACATTATGACCAGGAACTTTTATGGTGAATTGGTGATACCTCAGGCAAGCTGTCTGTTTCTTCTTTAAGGCATATGTCCTCCACCAGGCCCTGAGGTGATGTGGCATTTTATTCCTGGGGGAGGCAATGGCTGTGTGGTCAGGGGCTAACGAGGTGTGGCCTGCTAGCTTTACTCAGGGTTTGTTCCTGCGATGCTTGCACCTGGCCTTTCCTGGTTAGCATACAGCTCCTGCTAACTTGGGTCCCTCTTCCCACCCCTTTTGCTCCAGCTGGCCCCACTCTGAGCTGGTAATGGCCAAGTCTACAAGGACAGTGAGGACTTCATCCCAGCCTGGTGGGCAGTCGAGTTTGGTCTCCCCCAGTCCTGGATACCCAAGTGTGTCAATCTGATTTCCATTGCTGTGATAAAATACCTGAGAACACCAGCTTAAAAGGAGGAAAAGTTTACTTTGTCTCATGGTTTCCAAAGTTTCAGTCCATGGTCAGTTGTCCCTGTTGCTTTGGGGCCTGTGGCAAGGCAGAACATTATGGTGAGGGGCCTGCAAAGCTGCTCCCCTCCTGGCTGCCAGGAAAAGAAGAGAGAGAGAGAAGGGGCAGAGTCCCAATATTCCCTTCACACCCCAGTGACTTCACTTCCTTCCACTGAGCTCCACCTCTTACAGGTTCTACTTCCTCCCAGTAGCATCACAGGCTGGTGACCAAGCCTTTAGCATGGCTTTTGGGAGATGTTGAAGATCCAAGCCATCACACTAGGATCAGGGGTGGTCGGAGTCCTGCTCAAATGCCTCTTCCTCTGCCAGTCACTCTGGGTGCTACCAGTGAGGAAACTGGGTGATTGAGTCACAGCTTTCCCCAGGGACATGCCTCCCGTTGGGCCAGATTTGTCTCTAGAAACTCTGCCTTTACTTGCAACCCAGGGCGTGCTGGGCTAGGGATGGCCCCTGCTGTCCTGAGAGTGAGCACCTGCCGACCTCGAATTTGTCTTCCTGGTTGGACCTCATGCCCGCTGATGTGGTGCAGCCTGATGCCCCACCAGGGTGCCCAGCTAGTGAACTGGTCAGTTCTTACTTTCATATCTGGCTTTGGCCCAGGCAGCTCCTGTCTCCAGCTGGCCAGGGGCCTTGGGTCCTGGTGCCCTCATCTGTCGGTCTGCCTAGCACTGCTGCAGTGGGCGCTGGGTCTCTGGGGTCTTGAACTTTGATGAGGATCTATGTCCTTCCCTGTCCTATAACTGCATCATCTAAGGGACAATGGGCAGAAAGTGCAGGACCAGGGCAAGATGTCAGAAACGGAAACCCTCAGGCAGGGAAAGGGCCCTCAGGAAGAGGCCACATGCTGGCACTGAAGAGACTGTGGTCACAGAAAGAGGGGCCTGGCCAAGTGACCTGGAGGCAGGACCTGGAGACTAGGAAGCTTGAGGCTTAGCCATTCAAAGGACAGATGGGGAAAGGAAGTGTCATTGTCATTAGGCTGTTGTCCCTGAGGTGGGAGGCCACCATGTTCTGGGAAGGGGTGGTCTTGACCCTCAGGGCTGGGAAGCCGTTCCTTTCTCCTGGTTCAGTGTTCTGACTCAGACATCCTGCAGCAGAGTGAACATCGCAGGCTTCTGCAAAAATTGAAACACGCCCTCTCTGGGGAGCACAGTTCTGAGAGCAGCTCCACCAGTATGCATACAAGTGTCCACAAAGCCCTAGAAGATCAGATGGAAGCCCCACTGGCTGCACAGAACTGTGACACACTCCTGCCTGCAAGTGGAGTTTAAGAAAGTAGTAAGGATTCATGGGCACACAGGAAAGGCAATTTCCAGCCAGTGGGTCTCCTGGGGTTGAGACAATGAAGTGCTGGCAAACGAGAGGCATCAATGGGCACTGTGCTGTCTGTGCCACCAGCAGCCAGGGCTGAGCCACTCACCTTTCTTCCTGCCTTCTGTGCATGCTCTTTCCATGGATAAAGGCTCTGGACTATACATATGCAGATACACGACAGGCACAGTTGGATCCCTGTTTGTGAGCTTAATTTAAAGTATTTTTCAATAATTTCTGAAGAATCAGCGATTTTTAAATATCTGCTAATGGAATTATGGGCTTTAACTAATAAATGGCTTGTCTATGATCTCAAAATAAGATAGAAATATGACGTCAAAGGGAATGTAAAGATTCATGCTGTGAACTTAGAGATGCAAGTATGTACTTCATCTTTATGATACTAAATAGTTACAGGGCTGCTGCAGGACACTGATTCTTTCTGTGAAAGTGAAGATTTTTCTGTCTGATGTGAAGATTGAGGCTTAGGGGTCAGGCTGTTTTGATTCACCTCCAAGCTCTGCTGCTAACTGCTGTGTGCCTTGGCTAGTTTCTCAACCTCTCTGAAAAATGGGACAATAATAGACCTACTGCATAGTGTGTTTGGGAGGGTTAAATGAGTTAGCCTGTGCCAAGTGCTCCCAATATACCTGGTAAAGAGTGTGTTCTATGCAAATGATTCTGTTATTGTCCAGTCATAGTTGTTGAGTATGGTGTCATACCTGCACATTCAACAAGTTATGAGACCATAGAACAAGGATGAAATAACACAGAGCAGGTACCCTTGAGGTCTTGTTATGGTTGTGACGGTGCTGGGGGCTCTTTCCTTGATTCAAAGAAAATAAATTGAATCAGGAAATTAAAACTAATAGACGGCTTTGTTGTCCATTAACAATAAGCTTTATTGCAAAGTCAGTAGGAAATACAAAGGGAAGAGAAGGAAAGCAGCGTGTCCGGCAGGCACTCTGGAGAGCCCGAAAGTGGAACTCTCTCCCGAAGCCCCAGACCCCAGCCTTTAAATACAGTTTTTGTATTGGCATGTTCTTGTCAGCATTACCAAAGCAATGGGCTAGTAACTTATTTCTTAGTCAGGTGGTGCCTCCTTGTCTCCAGACAGTGTGCGTACTAAATGCAAAGGTCAGTAATCTACCTTACTTTCACCCCTATTGTATTGGGCTGTGTTGGTTGCTCATCAACTATGGATGCTTTGAAGCAGCACACGGAGTTTACCCTTCCAAGTCCCAAAGAATAGGAGGGAAATAGAGGCACAAATTACAGCCAGTGTAGGTGTGTGTAATCTCTAAGAGCAGGACATAAGACTCTTACTATCTTTACTGAAGTGAGCCAGAGAGAGTCACTGTGATCCTAGGGTTTTCAATTGTCTCTACATATTTTTAAGGCTAAAGGCTTTACTATGGGTAAACATTAGGACAAAGGGCAGAGAGGAGGGGTAGCTCTGAGGAGCAACAAGCAAAGCAGCCGCCTCTCCCTGCCTGAGTGCCTGCATAGCACCCAGCCTCTGACTGCTTTTAACATTTTGGAAATTAATACTGGAACAATTTCCTGAGACCATCACAGTCTCTGAGGATTACTTCCTTCTGACTGCTTGCAGTGTGCTTGTGTCCTGGGGCAGCTGAGCACTTTGTGGGGATTTATTTCTAATCCTCCTAATTTATACTGTAAGGTACAAATTAGTCTCTGCAGACTGAGAGCATGAATAAAATTGCCAGCTATTTGATCAGTGGGGTCTTCTATCATTTATGAAACTTCATTTCAGGTGATCAAAATCCAGCTAAGATGGCTTTACCCAGGAAGGGACTTGGTGGGTCCATGAGACTGGGGGTTCTGCAGTAGGCGGATCTCAGGGCAGGTCGATCCAGACAGGACAGAATGATGTGGTGGTAGCTTCTACTCCATGCCCTTCTCTGGGCAATTCTGACTCCAGGTGGTCATTTGTCCTCAGGCCAAGCCAGCTTTCCAGGGGAAGAGAAAGAAGCCAGGAAGGACAGGTCCATGCACATAGACCCATAATGTATGTGTACTTGTCTCTCTTCCTAACCAGCAAACACAGCTCTGACCTCCCCACTGTTGGACCAGCCTGAACCAAGCACTACAGATGGAGTAAGACTGCCAGTCTTGCAGGGTTGTTAATTCCACCCAAGCAGGCAGCCTCAGCCCTGGGGGCATGGGTGCTAGGGACACCACCCCAGTGACCTCCCTGCCACTTTGTTATGACCCAAGACCAAGACCCTAAATGGCATCTCTACTTATGAATGAAACATGAATGAATCTCCTAAATGGCTCTAAGAGTGAACTTTCTGGGTGGTGTACCATGCCTACTATGAATGGCTGTGGACACAGAGCCACCTTGGCAACCACCTCACAAAAGAGCAGCTTTTATTCTGATATTGTGCAGAATATGCATGCCAAAAGGTCATAGTGCAGAAGTGGCAAAATACCCTATGACATCCAAGGTTCTGTGGCCCTTTCTAGATGCGCCAGCTCTGGCTTAGTCTCTAGGGAACACTGCCTTCCCCATTCTCCATTCAAGCACTAAGAGAGCCGATTGCTAGTAACAGTGATGATAATGGCACCAGTGAGATAATGATTGGAAACATCCATTAAGTGCTTGCCATGGAACAGATGCTTCTATATGAGTTATTTATTTAATGATAAAGTTTCAAGGGGGTCATTGTGATGGGGTGGGGCCATTCATCCATCTTGAAAGTGAAGTTAAGCAACTTCTAAGCAGCTGCTGGCATGTGATACTGTTAACCTTGGGTAGTTCAGTGACAGGTATTAGAGCAAGTTGAAAAAGCCTACAGTGAGATTTTCAAGGCCAGGAAACTTGCCTTTTGTGCACAAATTCTTGGTCTTTATCAGTGAGAGCTGACCTTGGGAAGGAAGTAGTTATTAATATTGTTTACTATCATTTTTAAAATGAGAGCAAATTACCACCATAGCTGTAGGGACCAGCAACAATCCTTCTAGATGCCACACTTAATGACTGCCATTTTAACTAAAGTTAGATGGAATCACAGTATAGTTTGCATTTGCATTTCCCTAATTACTAGTGATGGTGAACATTTTTTTCATATATTTGACCAATTGCATTTCTTCTTTTGAGAAGTGTCTATTCAGTTCAGTTGCCCTTTTTTTTTTTTTTTTTTTTTTTTTGCAGTACTGGGGATTGAACTCAGGGGCATTTTGCCTCTGAGCTATACCCCCAGCCCTATTTTTTTATTCTTTATTTTGAAACCGGGTCTCACTAAGTTGTGGAGTGCCTCACTAAGTAGCTGAGGCTAGCCACGAACCCAGATCCTCCGGTCTCAGCCTCCCGCATGCTGGGATTACAAGCGTGCGCCACCACGCCCGGCGTTGCCCATTTTTTTGGTTGGATTATTTATTTATTTATCTATCTATCAGTGTTAAGTGTTTTTAATTATTTATATATTCTAGATATTAGTCCTCTATTTCAGATGAAGTCACTGCAAAAATTTTCTCCCATTCTGTAGGCTCTTTCTTTAGACTTTTGATTGTTTCTTTGCTGTGTAGAAGCTTTTCAATTTGATGTCATCCCACTTGTTGATTCTCAGTTTTATTTTTTATCAAGAATACAAACAGTAACAAATGCTGGTGATGATTTGGTGAAATGATTTGGTAGAATTGTAAATTCTACCAATAGTTTGGAGATTCAAAAAGGTAAGAATGGAACCACTATATGACCCAGCTATACCACTCCTAAATATCTTTCCAAAAAAATTGAAGTCAGAATCCTATAGTGATACATGTATATCTATGTTTATAGCAGCACAATTCAAAAAGCCAAAGTATGGAATCAACACAGATATCTATCAACAGATGAATGGCTAAATAAAATGTGGTATATACACACAATGGAATTCTACTCAGCCTTAAAGAAGAACAAAATTATGTCATTTGCAGGAAAGTGGATAGAGCTAGAAATATTATGCTAAGAGAGATCAGCCCATCTCAGAGGAGCAAGGATTGTATGTTTTTTTCTCATATGTGGAAACTAGAGAGAAGATAGTAAACATAAGGGACTTTAAATAATGTGGAGAGAGACCTCTAGAGTAGTGGAAGCAGATTAGCAGAGGGAGTGAGGGAAGCAAAGAAAGAAGATTGAAGAAAGAAATGGTAGCCGGGCGTGGTGGCGCACACTTGTAATCCCAGCATTCGGGAGGCTGAGACCGGAGGATCCGGGTTCGCGGCCAGCCTCAGCTACCTAGTGAGGCACTGCGCAACTTAGTGAGACCCTGTTTCAAAATAAAGAATAAAAAGTAGGGCTGGGGGTGTAGCTCGGAGGTAGAATGCCCCTGAGTTCAATCCCCAGTACCGCAAAAAAAAAAAAAAAAAAAAAAAAAAAGAAAGAAATGGTTAAAATAATACTCTGACAATATATGAAGGTATTACAACCAATTTCATTAATACCTGTGGGGATGGAAGAATGGAGTAGGATGTGGAGGGAAACACAACATTGAATCTTACTATGATGCATAATTGCGATACACTAATAAAATCATCTGTTTAAAAAAGATTCCACACTTAACGTTGTTGGATGTAGGGTTATAAGGAGTCAAGTGTCCTGCATGAAATCCTGCAAAAGGAGTTGTAGAAGTGCTTGGAAAGGAAGGGATGGATCTCTCTCATGGTCTTGGTCAGGTGTTCTCCTTGTCAAAACTAAGAAATGCAAGCAAGAAGAAAGGAAGCATGGGGACATTTCTGGAGGTTGACTGGATCAACTGAAACATCACCTTTCAAAGACAGTGTGGAGCAAGAAGAGCTCTACAGATTGGGAAGAAAGAATGCCAGCAGGACCAGAGCCAACATGGCTTCCTTAGTCCCCCTCAAGATAGGGCTTACTGGGTGGGGATCTCCGTCCCTAGTTTTCCCTATTCAGACACATCAAATCCCTTTGGAGCAAATGATGGACAGCTTTGTGTCCAGGGCTGAGAAGCATCTACTTGATCAACAAAGATTGTGATTCAGCAGACTTCAAAGGAGTATTTGGATTCATAACTCATATGTGCCAGGCACAAAGATGGCGCTGGACCAAAGGACACACCTGGCATCTGAGGGGTTATGGGGATGAGAGCCCCTTGGCTTACACGTTTAACTGCACCTATAGCCTATCCCAGAGACAAGATGGTGTGAGAATGGCTATTTGATGGCCAAGGAACCTCAAAGAACCTCACACTGTGGTTCAACATAAATGTGCTTTGAGCTCACAGTTATGAAAGCAGGTGTGCTGGGTATATGAGTCTTAGTTATAATTAGGTTCTTTGGTAGAATCAGCTCAGTTTATGGTGTTTTCTTCTCATCTTTCTTTCTCTACTCCCAGAGGAGAGACATAGAAGTTCCATGTGCTAGCCCACTATGCTCACCATCTTGATGGTTGACATCACACATCCCAGATAGTTTCTAGACATATGCTCCCCTCCCTCTCTGCCAATTCTTGGGCCAGAATAGTTCTTGGTCTTTGGCACCAGGTGAAACTCTGTCCCCTAAGACCCCAGCACTTGTGCTGGCCCTTCTTCCTAACACCAAAGAGGGTGTTTCGGCAACTGTTTTATGTCTGAATTTAATACAAACTTAAAATGCCCTGGAATGTTTACATAACCTCTGGTGCTTTCTCTTTAAGAAACTGGTGTAAGCCCTGAGCAGGCATTGTGGATCTGGTTCAGCTGACTCTTTTCCTGTCCTAGTTTTCTGGCTTTCTGTTGTCTGGGCTGTACCCAAGGTCTTTGCTTCAGGGCCAGTAAGGCAGCCTGCCCAGGATCAAATCCCGTATTCTAGATGGTGCCCTTATGAAGGGCCTAGACCTCTCTGAGGTCTAGTTTTCTCATCTGAGAGGGATTCCTATGATGGGTGCCCAACCCTTTCCACAGCAGCTTGTACTAAACATAAACATAGCTACTGCCACTATTAACTTTGATGTCTACAAAAAGTGGACACTCCGAATTTATTCAATACCTTGCAAAATCCAGATCCCCTGCTGTGTTAGTCAGCTTTTTGTTGATGTGCCTAAGATACCTGTCATAGACAACTTAAAGAAGGAAAGATTTATTTTGACTCATGGTTTGAGGTCAATCTATGGTCAGCTGGCCCCATTGCTCTGGGCCATGGTGGAGGAAAGCTGTTCATCTCATGAAATCTGGGAAGGAAAAAGATGTGGGGGGAAGGGAAAGGGGAGAAGAGGTGAAAGGAGGAGAGGAGAGGAGCCAAGCATAAGATATATCTTTCCAGGTCATACCCCCAGTGACCCACTTCCTCTAACTAGGCCATACCCCTGAAGTTTCAACCACCTCCCAATAATAACATCAATTTATTGATCCATCAGTGGATTAACTCACTGATGAAGTCAGAGTCATCATGATCCAATTACTTTCTGAGAACTCCACCTTTGCACATTACTGCACTGGGAACCAAGCTTTAACACGTGAGGCTTTGGGGGACAATTGAGGCCCAAATCATGATTCCTGCTTTGCCTGGTCTCCTGGGGTGGCAGTCCATTGCTCAGGGCTACAGCCTGGCTGCCTCATTGGCTGTACCAAGGACCCTTCCTTGGTACTTGTTCAACACCACGGTATCTATGGGAGGGCATTTTTTAGGGGGAGGCATGCTCTACTACTGATCCAGTTCAAGTTGAAACATGCAGCCCTTTCCTCAGGGCTAACACATGGGCAGCATGAAATACCCAAGTGGTAAGATCATACTCCCAGAGTTGCATGGCAAAATAGCCACATATTATACCCACATGTTGGATACTAGAGTCAGTTGGAGTTTAGCCATTTCATGCCCCATCTTATTTAGGCCATGCTATCTCATTGGGCTCTCATAACCCTGTAGATAAATAGCAAGGGTTGGTTGCCCATTTTACAGATTGAAGTATGGAGGTCCAGGGAAATACATGACTTACTGAGGGTCACCTCTCTAGTTAGAATGGAATCAACTTTAGTGCAGATTCTCTATTGTCCAGCCTGTTCACTAAATTCACCACAGGTCACAGAGTAGAGATGCCAAGCCTCTGTAGGGTGGAGACTTCTGGGAGGTGGCCAGGCAGAAACTGTGGACATCTTACAACATGGCTCCACACGTGCTGCCCTCCTGCTTTGCCCTTGTTGGAGCCAGCAAACCAGCCCTGTTCAACAACAAGTTCCCACAAATAGCACTTCTCTCTAATTGCAGTCTCTCATTTAGAGGGAGTTTCCGGGCCTATTTTCCTTTTTTTTTTTTTTTTTTTGGTTTGGCAGGCACCAGCAAGACTCTTTTTGTTGTGTCAGAGACAAAATATGGCCCTGCTCCAATCCAAGATGTGGGATAACCTTTCTTGTGAATTAATCACAAGGTGGTCATTCTTAGTCAAAAAGTTCTACCAGCCCTGCTGGCTCAATAGTTGAAACAAGAGTCTGAGGGAAAAACTGTTAGCAATATGTCACTGTAGTGACTCATTGTATGAGGTCGCCTGTTGAACTATGAATTAGAACTAAATTTAGTTTAGTATAGTCTTGTTGTTTTGAGACAAAATGGTGATGATGAAGTAAGTCTTTTTCAGATTACTGAAAGCCCTGTGTATGATGGCCTAAGTTCATGTAAATGCTGTTCTGGCAGCTTCTATTTTGTATGAAAGAGCTAGAGAATTAAATTCAAGAAAAAAGAAGAAACAGAAATATTATTTGATTCTGCAGTGTGTGAAATACAGTTGGGGATTCTATCCAAGCTCAAAGGCAAGAGAAGAGAGGAAAATACCAAAAGATTTCTGCAAAAACAAAGAAAAAAATGTGCTTTTAGCAAAAAGCCAGAATGCAAATAGAATTGGAGGAAATATTTGCAATGAATATGTCAGGCTGATGTAAGAGGTGTATTCAAATCTTTAAGAAAACCCAAATATCGTGAGTAAATAATAGTAGATACATAAGAAATGAGGAAACTAAGAAAATGTTCATTCTCACATGCAATTGGAGAAATGCAAGTAAAAAGTGAATTATGGTTTTCTTCATTAAGTGAATCATTTTTTAAACGAGTAAACTTGGTGTTAAAGAGCATGACATCACGGGTGTTTCAGTCTGCTGTTCTGTGGCTGTGACTAAAATACTGGACAGGAACAACATAGTGGAGGAAAGGTTTATTTGACTTGGGTTTCATAGTACAGTCCATAGTTGGCAGACTCCAAGGCAGACATGTGGCAGCAGGAGGTGTGGCAGAGAGCAGTAGCTCATCCATGGCATCCAGAAAGCAGAGAGAGTGACAAGAAGTGATCAGGAACAGGTACAGTCTCCAAGGCCACATCCCCAGTGACTTACCTTCTTCAGCCATATCCTCCCTGCCTTAATTACCACCCAATAAATCCATTTAAATTACTAACCCTTTAGTGGACTTATGCACGGATGAGATTAGATCCCTGATTCAATTATTTCACCTCTGAACATTTTTGCATTGCCAATATGTGAGCTTTTCCAGGGGACATTCTTTATTCAAACCAAAATGATGGGTACTCTCATTCATCGACTATAGAGCCATAAAGTGTACTAACTTGTTGGAAATTGTTTTGAACAATATCCTTTAAAATGATAATCCTCTGTGACATGATAATTCCAACTCTTAAGAATCCAACTTAAAAATGAAAAAGTCTAAGACTGGAAAACCAATATGTACAAACATATTTGCATATTGCATATTAGCAGTGTTATTACATATTGTATGTAAATATATAATATATTATTATATATAAGCATAATACTGATAAAATATATAAATAGACATATACATCAAATTGGAAAGCAAATGAAATGTTTAGATGTTAGAGAAAGGCTAAATCAACTATAGCTTATCTTCTCACTGGAATAGTATGAAAATGTGACAATAGGATTAAATAAAAATAAAGGTACTAAACTGTACTATAGTATTGTTTTTTTAAAAAAAAGAAGGACTTGAAAACTTCTATCCACACAAAAACCTGCATGGGGGATGTTTATAGCGGCTTTATTCATAATCTCCAATACCAGGAAGCAACCGAAATTAGTGGGTAAATAAACTGTGGTAATCCAGACAATGGAATATTATTCAGCACCAAAAAGAAATGAGCTATTGAGCCATGAAAAGGCATCGAAGATGCTTAAATGCATATTATTAAGTTAAAGAAGCCAATCTGAAAAAACTATGCATTGTAATCCTTCAATTGTTCTGGAAAAGACAGAACTATGGAGACAGTAACAACACCAATGGTTTTCAGGGAAGCACAGAGAATTTTTAGTAAAGTAAAACTACTCTACATGATACTACAGTGGTAGATACACATCATTATACATTTGTCCAAATCCACAGAATCTATGTCAACAGCAAACCCTAATGTCAACTAGAGACTTTGACTGGTGGTGGTGTGTCAGTGTAGACTCACAAGCTGCAACTCATGCTCCACTCTGGGGAGGGTGTGCACGTGGGGTGGGGGAGGTATTTAGGAAATCTCTGTACTTTTGCTCAGTGCTGCTGTAGACCTAAGACTGCTCTAAAAAAACAAAATTTGTTAAAAAAAAAAAAAAAGTAAGAGGAAGAACTTGTGGAAATATTTAAAAGTTGTGTTTTGAATATGGCAGGCTTATTTCTTTTCATCTCCATGCCTGGAATTACCACTTTCAAACATGAACCTCCATTGCTTTATGTTGGAAAGGAAAAAATAAACATTCGAAGAGTTTAAAAAGCTACAGAACCAAGCTGTACACGTGTTTGTATATTTAAGCAATTCTGAGTGTTTCTAATCCCCTCTTTTGCTATTAGTGGTCAGAGTTTTGTAAACTCACATTCTTTTTGGCTATTTGTGAATTTGCACGATTGTATGCTGAGGTTCTGACCAGTTAGCGTTTCTGTTCCCAATGAAAATAAGCCATCCTTGGGGAATCTCAGTGGGAACCACATTCTTGGAGTTTTTCCCACAGCATGATTCAGTCTTCGTTTATTTTTAAATAACTAGGACTATTGTTAGAATAGTCTACCTCTTATAAAGTATATGTATATATTTATTTGCATTTAATCCTAAGTGTATCCAGAAATAATACTCTCTGTCCCATCTCCCATCTGTTTAGTTCTTCAGTATCTGCTTTCTTGGGAACCACTATTTTTCATTTCTTGTGACTATTTCTAGAGTTTTTGTGTATACACGCACAAGTAAATACTAATATATAGTCTTACTTTCCCCTGTTTTTGCACAAAAAGTGGGTACAGTGTCCAACACCCAACTTTTTCACTAAACAACATGTCTTTCCTCATCAGGCTGTAGATGGCTTTTTCACACCTCTTTCCAGCCAAACTATTCAACAAGTCTCCAGCTGACTGACAGTTGGGCCGCTTCTCATCTATTGCTAGTCAAACAGTGCCAGGAGGTCTAATCTTATACCTGCATCATTTTGTATACGCGAAGGACATGTATACGATGCATTTCCAGAAGTGAGACTTGCAGGTTGAAGAGTTGAAGCCTCTGTCATTTTGGTAGCTATTGCCATATCATTCTCCATCTGCCCTCATTCCAGCCCCACATTCTTGTCAAAACAGTGCTTTGCCTCAACACTTTAACTTGGATACACATACACACACACACACACACACACACACACACACACACACACATATTTCTGTGAGTGCACTGTAATTATGCATCATATGAGGTTCAATGTAATATAAGCATACATGCACACAGCACTTGGTGCCTTTCCCTCCATACCCCACCCCCACAGCTCCCCTCACCATTCATATTAGTGAGATTGGTAGTGACACCTCCATATATGAACATAACATTATTTGAACTGTTTCCTCCATCATTTCTGCTTTCCCCCTCCCTACCTCTCTCATCCAGTCCCCTTCCTCTCGTCTACTGGTCTCTCTCATTTATCTGAAGTCCCGTTTGTTTCCTACTTTCTCTCTGGCTTCCACATATGTGAGAAAACGTATGACCCTTGACTTTCTTAGACTAGTTGACCTGATTTAGCATAATATTCTCTAGTTCCATTCACTTTCCTGAAAATTACATCGTTTTGTTTTTCTCTGAGTATGACTCAATAGAATTTTACTTTGCCTCAGGTGTGGTTGTTGCCATTCTGATATGGAAAAAAAGAAGTGCAGTACATTTTAACTTGGATTCCTCTTTTAGGAGAGAACATTAGCATATTTCCACATGTAAGGGAGCCTTTCCTTTTGGGTAAAAACTGCCTGTTTGCTGCCTTTGTTCATTTTGATGACTGGGTGGGTGTTCACTTTGCTTTATGGGTTGGAGGGATAGCCTCTCTTGGTAACCATACTGAGCTAGCTGGAATGTGTGCCTGAGGATGGAGCTTCTAAAAGAGGCTTCCCCTGGGCTGCTGGAGCCAATAGGAAACCTCTGGAACAAGACTGATGGCCTTTCAAGGAAATTGTGGCCTCCAGCTCACCCACAGGGCCAAGAACAGGTTTAGCTTCCAGGTTTGCCGCTCACTAACATGTCGCATAGGATGGTCATTTAGCATCAGCAAGCCTTAGCTGTCTTCTCTCTAATAGAGGGCATGCCATTCCTGTCATATCATGAATAACACCTAGAAAGAAACTGGTACTGTAGTGCTGACACAGGGTCAGCTCATGGGAAGCACAACATCTCTCATGCTGAACACAGAATGGACTAAAGACAGTCATACAGCAAAAGGAATCCTCAGCAACCACGGGGCACCCAGAGACTTCTAGGTTCATATCCCCAGTATTCTTTACTAGTTTCCTGGGAGGCACTGTGCTTTGGGGTCAGGAACCACAAAGACATAGGCAAAAAATCTTGGCTTTAGGAAAGCCCAGGCAAAAGTTTCTGGTGGCATCTTTAACATCCTACTAGTATGTTGCCAAGCCAGACTGTGTAATCCATCAAGTCAGGTGTAAACCATCAGCTGGTACATTCCTAAATCATGTGGACAAGCTGGCCCTGGCTCCCTCCAGGGGATTTTAAACTTTAAACAACACACTGTAAATCACATGTGGGCTTAGCTCATCATCCTTATCTCAGCCAGGGGTCAGTACCAGGCTTCAAGACACCCACGGAGATGAGCATGGAGTAATTCCTGTCCAGCTGTAAGATGGCCCTTCCTAACACTACTGCATAGGCAGAACTCGAAATGTGAGATAATTGGAAATGATCAGTTCCTTCCCCTTTCTGCTTTGCGACAACAAACAAGAGTTTGGCTTCACCAGGGCCTTTTTCTTCTACAGCTCAGGGGAGATTGTCACCAGCATGACCAGCTTGGCCCCGCTGCATCCCAAGAAGGGAAAGAGGCGGAAGGAGAAGACAGATGTTCCTCCTGCAGTCCCTGCCAAAGGTAGGCGGCTGACCTGCGATTTCCTATGTGGGAACCACCTTGATTGATCCAGGGATGAACCTGGGGTTCAATGTGGGATCAGGATGGGGGAATAGACTGATGAAGGACATGGGGTTCAGTTGTACTGAGGTTCTGATCATAACTGGTGCTGGACCATCTCATCCCAGCCCAGCTGGAGTAGGGATGAGGATGGTGCTGGGAACCCAACATAGGTTCACAGGGTGGAAGTTTGGTGTGCACAGAGGAGCCCACAGTGTATTTCACTTTGAACTTTTAAAATGCTTGACATGTGGTGGGTGGAGCAAGGTTGTGTCAGTCTATTCCAGAGAAAGAAGGTTCTCTGGCTTTCTAAAGATGTCAACCAGGTATACAGTGTCTTTGGATTTGTTCTGGATGTAAAATAAGGACTATCCTGTGATTCCACTTCTGATTTAGGGCAACATGAATGAGAAAGGCAGGTGTTTCTTGAGGAAAAAACTACATAAGACTTAGGAAAACTGAGGTTGGCTACAGGGGGTTCCTAAATAACTGGCAAATTTAGATGTTCAGAGCTCAACAAATTTGAAAGATAGTTGGGAATACATGGATTTTCCAGGCAATTAAACGACAAGATGCATTTTATTCTCAATTGATGATGCAGGATGTTGTCTGCTGGGACTCTGCAGAGTCCTGTGGAGGGAGCTAGTGGTGGTGCATCTGGAAGGCATGGAAGAAGGACTTGAAGGATGTTCATATTAGGGTGGCTTGAGAAGTATAGTATAGATTTGGGGAAGGAAGGGCTCTCTCTGGGTCAAGGCTCATGTATCTATATTGTCTTATTCATTTCCATTTATATAATACCTTAACTTTTTAAAATTTTATTTTTTAATTGGTGCATTGTAATCATACATCTTTGTTAGGTTCAAACTGTAAAGGTATACATGCACACATTTTTTTTTTTGCGGTACTGGGGATTGAACTCAGGGGCATTCTACCTCCAAGCTACACCCCCAGCCCAATTTTTTTTTTTATTCTTTATTTTGAAACAGGGTCTCACTAAGTTGCGGAGTGCCTCACTAAGTAGCTGGGCTGGCCGCGAACCTGGATCCTCCGGTTTCAGCCTCCCAAATGCTGGGATTACAAGCATGCACCACCACGCCCGGCTACACATTTTTGAGACTTAAAGAGCTAAGTCATAGAACTGGAATTCCAACGCCAAGTTCAAGTCTCAAATCATCCAAAGATTAGTTATGTGATATTGAAGGAAGAGCCTTGGTTTCCTTCTGTTAAGTTGAGATAGTAAGAGCCTCCTTGACTACCTTGTAGGACAGTGTGAGGGTCAGTCATTGGTACTGAGGTCAGTGAGCTGGTGGGACAAAGTCTCCTGGGGAAGGTCCCCTCCTCAGCCTTTATCAAGTGTACTTGGTTGTCACCTACACACTTGACTTCTAAACAAAGGCAGATATTTATGCAGAATTGTTTTATGGACTTCACTGAAAGGAGGCAATTGCATGTCCAAAGACTAGGGAGGATCGCCCCTGTGTTGGTTACCTTTTTCATCTCTGTGACTAAAGTACCTGACAAACACAACTTAGAGGAGGACAAGTTTATTCAGGCTCCTGGTTTCAGAGGTTCAGTCCAGGCTGACTGGCTCCAAGGTAGATACATCTTGGTAACAGTGTGCCAGGGCATGACAGAGCAAAGAGAGAGAGAGAGAGAGAGAGAGAGAGAGAGAGAGAGAGAGAGAGAGAGAGAGAGAGAGAGAGAGAGAGAGGCCTTAAGGCTATGCCTCCAATGATCGCCTCCTACATCCATGTTCTACCTCTGTATCTTGTTGCATTCGAGACATGCTTTCAACACAGGAGCTTTTGTGGGGACATTCTAAACACAAACTATAACAGCTCCCAAATGAGGGGAATTCAGAGGGTACCTAGTTCAGAAACTAGAACTCTTCCATTTGGCTGGGGGTGTGGGGATCTGCAAATATGCACAGTACATGTCTGTGATGCTCATGATAGGAGGGCATTAAGAGGCCTGGAAGAGTTTTAAAGTAAACCCTGACTTCCTTCTGCAGCTCCAATAGCCGCCACGTTCCACAAACCAAAGCTGCTGAAACCACAGAGGAAAGTTGCCCTGGTGAGTAATTGTATTTTGTGTTGTAATTGTTCCTCAAGCCTTGAACACACTCTGAGGCCAAACAGTACGCTAATGAACTCAAAATATGTTGCAAGTTCTTGGTAACTTTGTCCCTAAATGAGTGCATTCTCTCTTCTCAGGTCAGATTTTGAGTCTACTTTTCAACATGCTCAGTTCCTGGCATGACATTTTAAAAACCCCAATGAAATGATCTTATATTAAAAATACCACTTTTCAAAAAACAAGAGAACAAGCCACGCTCAGAAATGTTTAAGATAGAAAATGGACCTCCTAGCCGGGCGTGGTGGCGCACGCTTGTAATCCCAGCATTCGGGAGGCTGAGACCGGAGGATCCGGGTTCGCAGCCAGCCTCAGCTACCTAGTGAGGCACTCTGCAACTTAGTGAGACTCGGTTTCAAAATAAAGAATGAAAAAAAATAGGGCTGGGGGTATAGCTTGGAGGTAGAATGCCCCTGAGTTCAATCCCCAGTACTGAAAAAAAAAAAAAAAATGGACCTCCTTGCATTGATTTACCTGATGACTCACTCTAAAGATACTGTTGAAAAATTTTTCAGAAAACATGTTAGGTCTTTTTATTTTGATATAACTTTAGCTTTACAGAAGAATTGTAAAAATAGGGCAGAGAATCTGTGTATACTCTTTATCCACCTTCTCTTAATGTTAAATCTTTTGTAACCATGGTAAATTTTCCAAACTGAAACAATAACATTAATGTATTACTGTTACCTACACTTCAGACTTGGCCAGACTTTAGTAATTTTTCCATGGATGTTCCAATTCAGAGTAAAGCATTGTATTTACTTGTCATACTCCTTACTTTCCTCTGATCTGTGACAGTTCCTCTGTCTTTTTTTTTCTTTCATGGCACTGACACATTTGCAGAGGAGTGGCCAGTTAGTTTTTTAGAGCATCACCTAATTTGAATTTCTCTAGGTTTTCTACTGATTAGAAATGAGGTTGTGGATTTGGGGAAAAAACAACACAGAGATGCAGTTCCCTTTTCATTGTGTCATATTGGAGTGCACGATGTCCACATGGTAGCTTTCCCATCCACAGACAACCTGTTCCAAGACCCCCAGTAGACGTTAGAAACTACAGATAGTACTGAGCCCTATAAATGGTATATTTTCCAATACATATGTACCTATGATAAAATTCAATTCATAAATTAGGTACAGCAAGAGATTAGCAACAATAACAAATAATAAAATAGAATAATTATAATAAGATATTGTAATAAGAGTTATTTAAATCTTATGAATTTTTATCTCTGGAATTTTCTTTTAATATTTTCATACTAAAGTTGACTATGGGTAACTGAGATGGCGGAAAACAAAATAAAAAATAAGGGGAGAATTGCTGTGTGGCCTATTAGTGGTAATATCCATCTCAGTCCATGGTTAAGGTCATGTCCGCCAGGATTCGTCACTGTAAAATTTCTATTTTTCCCTTCCTATGCACTGTATATTAGAAGCCAGTCCATAAGTCCAGTTCCCACACAAGGTGTAGAAGGGGAATTATGTTCCACCTCCCAAAGGGAAGAAATCATGAATTTATGGACATGACAATACTACCACCACCACAGTAACTGATATTATTTTGGGGACATATATCAAGGCCATGCAAATATTGTATTTTTCTTTGAACTTGTCCTACTAATTTTGCATTCCTCAGTGCCTTTTGCCTACAGCAGTTTTCACTAAGGCATACTAATGATGACTTCCCATTCCCGTCAATCCTTCTGTATTTATTATTTGAAATTTTTCAATAAGAAAGAACTGCCCCTTTCTCTCACTTGTTGATTTGCTAATTCCTTGGCATCAGTATGGATATAGATATATTTACTTAATATGTTTTAGTTTTTAATTATATTCTTTTTGGTTTTGTTGCTATTATTGTTTAACGGTTGTGTATATGCATGAGAGAGATAGAGACAGAGATGGGGGAGAGAGAGATTGTCAAACTTATGCTAAAATATATGTGTATAGCAATAGGCAGTTTATTGACATTCTGTTGATATATCCTAAGGATGTGATACAGCCCAAGGAGATTACATATATATGCATGCATATGTATATATGTGTGTATACAGACATACATATATACTTTACAGATCTATATATATAGAGAAAGATGTAAAACACTTTTTGTATGCCATCATATTTGACTTTTGCATTAAGATTCTTCACTTAACCTCCAATTTTGCATATAGGGGCTCACAAATACTCAGTTTAGTGAAAGTGATGGAGTTCTTACAATGAACCCACAGGAGAAAGTGTCACCAACCTTGAAATTAAACAACTTTCTCTAGTGTCCAGCCTGCTGGCCTCTCTCTTTCCTTTACTTGTTAAACATAAACAAAAGTCAGCTGCACAGTTCTTGGCCTAACATGCTGTCTTAAGCAGTTTTTGCTTTGGCCACTTATCAAAAGATTGGATTCAACAGCATTTTCGAAAATGCCTTCAGTCTGGATTGCAGGTTTTCATGGTTGACTTTTTTGTTTACATGCTTGAGCTAGCATACTTGACTGGATGAGGATGCAGATGCAACATAGGAAATTCTTAATTTTCACAGGAAGTAGACCAGGGCAGTTAGATGCATTTCAAAAGGATTACTTGTTTTATGGAAGTGTCTCTATTGATAATTCTTTAAGTAAGTACCAAATTATCCTCTGATCACTGAAGATATGAAGATATCTGAAATTTTTATATCAAATTTTCCAGAAACAAATCAGTTTGGATCCCAGTTTACACCAATAAAAATTCACAATAAGGAAAAAAGCTGACCTCAGCTGGACCTCTGTCTGGCCAGCAGTTTAGAGTAAAAAATATTGGGTCTAACGTCTGCAGGTTTTGGTGAATATTAAGATTTATTTTCCCAGGAGACCAGCATTGACCTCAGTCTCAATTTGGTCGATATTTATCTCTCAGATCAATAAGTCTTGATGGTAGCGGAAACTAAAGTCAATACTACTTGTTGACTCATGTTTTAGGAGAAAAAATATTTAGAAAACAATTTGGACACACTTTTGGGGTGGTGGTGGTGGATAATACCAGTCTAGGTGTTGAGTTCTGTAATTGCTCCATTTTCCCACAATCTCTGTGAAATAGTGCTTCCTGGTTAGGTTCTATGCCGTAGAGGCCCCAGCCCTTCTTTCCAGAAGCCAAACTATCCTCCTCATAGATGAGAAGGGACAAGCATGCGTGGAGGTCTTCCATATATTGAGCACTCACTGTCCCAGCTCCTCTGCTAGGTGCTACGTGGCATATCTTGCTTATCTTAGCTACAATGCCAACAATGCCCAAGACTTGAACAAGTGGAAATCTTTGCTCCTGCTTCCAAGACAACACAGAAGTTGGCAAGAAATATATACATATATATGTATATATATGTATACATATATATATACATATATATGTATACATATATATACATATATATGTATATATATACATATATATACATACATATATGTATATATTTGTAATATATGTTTATAATATATATAATCAGAAATTAGCAGTGGCCGGAAAGTTTAAAAAAAAATGATAGGACACGAGAACAAAGAAAGGAGAAAAACATTTTAGACATTTTATAATCAAGGTATCAAAATTGCCCCCCCCATATACACACTTTTTAGCAAAACAATCAATTGCAACAACCTGCTTTCCAAATTCTTCCAGGCGGGTAAGGAGGTCTCTGGATTATGCATTCTCCTTTGGAATGTCTGATAGTGTGACCTGTTTTTCTAATAAGTTTACATGTTTATAATGAGTCTTTATTCTGACACATAAGTGGTTCTTCATTCTTTTGGGAACAAGAGAGAACTTTCCCAAAATTAAAAATGTGTGCTGGGACAGGGGTAGTACAGTATGCGACCTTAGATTCCACCCTCAGTACTACAGAAACAAACAAACACCCCTAAGATGTTCTGGATGTACATATACTGTGGTTTTCCTTTAAATTGGGGCACTGACTCAAAGACCCCCGAAGCCTTCTTGAGCCCCCAGTATTCTTGCCCTCATTAAGCATCCTGCAGCATCCTCTCAGAGCCTGTGGAACCAATGCACATGCTTCCAGGAAAAACCCTCATTGCTTCCTCCTTCCAGGAGAAACAGCAAAAGCCAGAAGCGCATTTGATTTATTTTTTATTGCATTAGGGCCAGTTATTGATTTAGAAGCCAAGTGGAGGAGGAAACACATACACAGTGTTTGTGATGTGGAAGCAAAACCTCAGGGTTTAAAGGGAAAAGAGCAGCAGGATATGCTATTGTTACCAGAGTTGGAGGGGAGTGTGGTAGTAGCATCCCAAAAATTAACCAAAAAGAAGCGCGCCCCATCCTTTGGAGTGAACTGGTGAACTTAACTCTGTGGTGCTCCTCCAAGCTTCCGCCGGCGTCAGCGCCCTCCTCTGCAAAGCACCTGTGTGTCCTCCCTCTGTAATTAAGTCGCCAGTGGGGAACTCCAGGAGAGCTGGAAGGGTCAGGCCACCCCATTCTCTAAGGAGAAAATGATTTCTGGTGAGTAAGGCACTGAAGACAGAAAAATCAGGAACATCGCGGGCTTAATTACCACAAGCTTCCCAGCGGGCCTCTTGCAGCCTGTCTCAGTCCCTCCCATCCATCCTCCACATTGCTACCCAGGGATTTCCCGAAAACACGACTCCAACCATGTCATTTCCCTGCTTAAGATATTCGAATGGCTCCCCCTTGCCTCCAGGATGAAGCACAGCTTCCTGTGAGTGGCAGGCGGGCCATTGTCATCTGTCTCTGCTTCCTTAGTCCCCCCCTCCTCACCCCCTGTGCTCCAGGCCCGTGGTAGGCTCCCCACTCTGCATCTCCATCCTCCTCATCCTCCTGCAGAGCTACCGCTCAGCTCCAAGATGTGGCAAACTCACCACCGTGTTTGTGAGTCCTGCCCTCAACTCCACTTCTCTGCAAATATAGGTTCAGCAGGCATCAGAGTCAGGGCTTCATGCCAGGGCTCTGCCAGTCAACTGCTCCAGAGCCCCTTCTCAGTCCACCTGTTGTGTCTGACCTCTCATGGCTTCCATACTGCCAAACCCATCCTTGTAAGTGACACGACACCTCTCTCCCTATCACCGGTTGCCTGCTTTCCTTCCTGGCTGCAGCTCCTCTCCCTGTGGACAGGCCGACCTCCGCTCCCCACCTCCCTAGAGTGGCTGCTCTCTCTGGGGTCCTCTACTTGAGTACTTTTCCCAGGACAGTCAACACTTGCATGCACGCAGCAGCCACCTGTACAGCCCATGGGTTCCCTGAATGGCGTCTTCAAGCCAATTCCAGACCAGCTCTTGTGACATTGCCCTGGAGGCCTACAGCCCCTCAAATCCACCCAGTTCACACTACGCCTCTCTGCCTGCCTCAGCGACGGAATCCCGTCCAAGATTGGGGTCCATTCCGTTTAGGCCTGTCCACTGGTGGCTAGAGCCCTTCTGTACCTTCTCAGTGTGTACCTCCCACCTCCCTGCCATGGTGCCTCCTGTGACCACCATTCTCCAGTCCCTCAAGTCTCAGGCCTCACTAGAATCAGGTGGTTCCTTTATACCATGCCACCTCTGTGTTTCTTAAACTGCAAAGATCATTCATAGACACCTTTTTATAAATTTATTTTTTGTTTGTTTGATACTAGAGGTTGAACCCAGGAGAATTCTACCTCCGAACTATACCCCCAGCTTTTTAAAAAAATTTTTTTTATTTTGAAACAAGGTGTCACTAAGTTGCTGAGGCTAGCCTCAAACCTGCTATTCTCCTGCCTCAGCCTCCTAAGTACCAGGATTACAAGCATGTACCACCATGCCCAGCTCATCATAGAAACTTTAGATAATAGAGATGGTGGTAGCAGTTGTTGTTATTTGTGTGTGTGTGTGTGTGTGTGTGTGTGTGTGTGTGCGTGTGTGTTATACTGCACATAACATAAAATTCATTATCTTAGCAATTATTTATTTTTGTGTGTGGTACTGGAGATTAAACTCAGGGATTTTCTACCTCTGAGATATACTCTCAGCCCTATTTTGGTATTTTATTTATTTTTGGTACTGGGGATTGAAACCAGGGACATTCTACCTTCAAGCTATACCCCAGCTATTTTTTATTTTTGTTTTGAAATGGGGTCTCACTAGATTGCTGAGGACCTTGCCAAGCTGCTGAGGCTGGCCTTGAACCTGCAACATCTTAGCCATTTTTAAGTGTGCAGTTCAGTAGCATTAAGTACATTCACATTGTTGTGCATCTCCAGTACTCTTTTTCATAGTGCAAAATTGAAACTCTGTACTCATTAAATAATGACTCCACATTTCTCCATCCCTGACTCCTGAAAATTAAATAATGACTCCTCGTCTTGTGTCCCCATCCTTAGGCCCTGAAAATCTGCCATTCCTGTTTTTTTCTCTATAATCTTAACTACTCTAGGGCCTTCTTAGAAATGGAGTCATGCAGTATTTGTCTTTTCATGACTGACAGTTCACTTTGCATAGTGTTCTCAAGGTTTATCCATGTTGTAGCCAGTGTCAGAATCTTCTTCCTTCAAAAGGCTGCATAGTATTCCACTGTAGGAATGCACAACAGTTTGTGTATCCATTCATCCATCAATGGGTGCTGACGTTACTTCCACCTTTCAGCTACTATGAATACTTTGTACACAGACATAGCAATATCTATTCAAGGCCCTGATTTTAATTCTTTAGGATATATACCCAGATGTGGGTTTTCTGAGTCATACAACAAATCTATAATTTTTTGAGGAACCACCACGGTGTTTTCCAAAGTGGCCACATCATGTACAATCTCATGACAATGGGCAAGGGCTCCAATTTCCAGGTCCTTGTCCCTTGCCCTTCTTCCTTCCCTTCCTCCCTATAATGATTTAAATTTGCTCCTATGATAGAGGACTAATATCTAGAATATATAAAAAAACTTAATATTAAAACAATAATAATAAGCTGGGCATAGTGGCGCACGCTTGTAATCCCAGCATTCAGGAGGCTGAGACCGGAGGATCCGGGTTCGCGGCCGGCCTCAGCTACTTAGTGAGGCACTCCGCAACTTAGTGAGACCCGGTTTCAAAGTAAAGAATAAAAAATAGGGCTGGGGGTATAGCTCAGAGGTAGAACGCCCCTGAGTTCAATCCCCAGTACCACAATAATAATAATAATAATAATAATAATAATAATAATAATAATAAAAATAAAAAATGGGCAATGGAACTGGATAGGCACATCTGAAAAGAAGAAATAGAAATGGCCAATACATATATGAAAAAAAGCCAGGCGTGGTGGCACACACCTGTAATCCCAGTACTTGGGAGGCTGAGACAGCAGGATTCAAGGACAGCCTCAGCAAGTAGTGAGACTCTCATCAACTTAATGAGTCCCTGTTTCAAAATAAAATTAAAAAATAGGACTAGGGGTGTAGTTTTGGAGGTAGAAGGCCTCTGGGTTCCATCTCCAGTATCTCACACACACATATGCACAAATAGACATACATATATATGCACATACATATATACTTCACATATATGAAAAATATATACAGAATATATGAAATATATATATGAAAAATGTTCAGTGATATTAGCAATCAGGGGAATGCATTTCCCTAATGATTAGTAATATTGAACATCTTTTTGCGTTATCATTGGCCATTTATAATTTTTTCTGGAGAAGTATCTACTGAAGTCCTTTGTCCTTTGCCCATTTTTAATCAGGTGTGTGTGTGTGTGTGTGTGTGTGTGTGTGTGTGTGTGTGTGTGTGTGTGTGTTGTTGCTGACTTGCTGTTCTTTTATATTCTGGTCAAGTCCTCTTCACATATATAATTTGGCACTATTTTCACCCATCCTCTTTTCAGTCTGTTAATGGTGTCGTTTGAGGCCCAGGTGTTATAAATTTTCATAAGAACTGGTTTAATGTCAGTGGGGACCTGTCTTGTTCATCTCAGTGTCCCCAGTGGGAAACCTGGGATCCACAGTATCTCCTCAGCTGATGGGTGTGGAATGATTAATGATTGAGGATGGGATCTGTGGTTGGAGAATTTGGTCCCTTCTGCCCACACTGCGGTCCAGAGGCTGGGGCATTACCTGGGAGAGGGCTGGGGAAGTAGAATCTCAGGACCCAACCCAGACCTACTGAAGCCTCACTTGCAATTTCGCAAAATCCCAGGTGAATCTGATGGACATTAACGTTCAAGAAGCATGGCTCTGAGTATACTGCCCACTAAGTGGTTGTCCTCGGCTGGGTCAAGATTGTCAGGACTCAGAGTTACTGCCCCAGATCTCTGAGAAGAATTCTACTTATATTTTAGTAGGAGAGTTCAGTCCACCTGGGAGAATGGCCAGTTGCCTTGTTTATAGAAAAAAATTAATCATGAGAATATGAAGTGGTGTTATCCTGGCCTCAGTGAGATGTAGCCTTGCTCTGTGTTCTCCAAGGGCCCCTCGCAGGTCGGGAATTCTGACGATGTCTGGGACCTGCTTGCCTTTGGGATTCCCTCAAGTTTAAAGTCTTCAGTAAATGTCCCTCCTTTCATGGAAACCCAAAGTTCAGAACACTAGAATGGACAGCAAGGAAGCAGTCACTCGTCACAGCTCAGAGGGACCTCTCCTAGGCACCTGCCACTCCCTGCCCAGGTGAAAACCACTGGTTAGCCGGGGACGAGATACCACGCTCTATTCTGTGTTGCCTGGTGTCGGAAAGAAGCTCCCCCCCCCCCCCCCCCCGCCCTGCTTTCATCATGGAGAATGCACTGCCAGGGCCAAAGAGAGTTTTCCTGTGATCAGTAGCAGGAAAGGGCTTTGAGGTACATTAGACACCAGTGATAGAATTCGCAGAGGATTTTAATAATAACCCAAATCCCAGCAAAATTATTTCCAGAGGACATGCATTTTAGGTTTCTTGAAGGATGTTTATAATAAGCCGGAGAATTTCTCTTGTTGTCGTTAATGCACAAGAGCTGGTTTCAGTTAAATTTTACATGAAAAGGATATATTAACCTGCATAAAATATGTTCCTAATCTCGATTTAAAATTAAAAAGGAGGAAAAAAAATCCACAGCCACATGCACAATATATCGCCCAAGTATAAGCTTTGGGAAAAAAACAAAAACTTTGCTTGTACCATGCTTGCACCATTTTTACAGAGATAAAAATTCTATGCTCCCCTTGGTGCGCATGCACATGCCATTATTGTCACGGGGAGTTATGTATGTCAGCTGGAGGGAGAATGGATGCCGAGGCTGTGGAAGGGAGAAGAGCAGGAAAAACAGAAGCCATTTGGTTTCCCTGAGCTTCCCAGGTCCAGAGAGACAGGCACAGTGATGGAGATCAAGTGGAAGGGAGAATGCTCACCCTGACACAGAGCTGTCACCTCCAGGCAGGCTGTGCGGTTCCTACAGAGGCTCCTGGCAAGATCCCCAGACATTGCAGGTGGGATGCTCCTCCACTGTGTTGGAGGCCAGGAGAGGCTGGGGGAGGCTGTGATGTTGAAAATGGGGACATGAAACAGCACCACAGACAGAGGATGCTGAGGTCCCAGTGGAAGGGTAGTGCGGCTTTGTGGTTTGAGAAGGAAGGTGACCACCTCAGGACTGAGTGCTTCTCCTGGGCACTGTGACGTTGATTCATCCAGATGGCCTTTCCAGTCTTCTGCTCATTCATTCCCCAGTTGTCACTGGGGACTGATCGGCAGTGTGCAAGGGGTTGCGGGGACAGGGCATGAGCCTGTTCACATGACAGAGGGGAATAGGTGGCAGAATGATGGACGTCTGCTAGGGCCTGCCCCGTGGTGAGCTGGCCTGCTCCTGGGGGTCCTGTAGCCGCTCTAGGGCAGGCCTGTCCCTGCCTGTCTGTGGGGACTGTCCCTCCTGGTGGAGCAGTATCTTGTTTTCCATCTCAGCTTGGCTGATTTGCTGCCTTTATTGGGCACTTCATTTCTGGGATCATTGCACTACAGGGAAATTTTTAAAAAAGTTTTTCACTCTTTTATTTTTGTAATCTCATGAAACAATATCGTTTCTGCTCACATTTGATTTTTTTAAGTCTATTTCATTTAAAACCTCAGTTTTGAACACAGAGTACTTCGGAGTTGTTATTAAAAGACTTTTTCAATCTCAAATAGAGAATACTAGAAATGAAGTGAAGTGAATACTAGGAATGAAGTGCCATATTTGGAAAGAATGAAGGAAAAAACATTGACATATCTATAGCATCAAGCTAGGCATCCAAAATATCAGGAAGAAAATCTCTGTGTGAAATTCTGAGTTCACAACAAAATTTGTGAGTATTTAAGGGTTTTTTCTCCCTTAGGTAGATTAAATTATAGTTTTTTATTATTATAACATTTTAAAGCTAAATTTATAAATTTTCAGTAAGCATGTATGATGACCAAAAGGCACTAAGACACAGCCTCATGAATTTATGGTGAGGGTGTACATAGAAAGATGAAGAATACAAATTATTTACTCAGTCTATATGTATCCATTGCCTATGTTATATATGGTGTAAATTTAATAAATGAGCAGGCATTCCTGCTGGTATTTTAGATTTGGTCTTAATTTCTGGTTTGTGCCCTTTACATCATGGCTATGACCTGACACTACTTCATGATGGCAGTGAAGGTGATGAAGATTGGTGGTGGTGGTGGTAGTGTGATGATGATGATGACGACGATGACAACGACGACGACAGTTCTGGT
This sequence comes from Graphiurus murinus, assembly GCA_004027655.1. Lineage (NCBI taxonomy): Eukaryota > Metazoa > Chordata > Mammalia > Rodentia > Gliridae > Graphiurus > Graphiurus murinus. The sequence continues at coordinate 80,503 of PVLC010002246.1, read as the reverse complement.
AGTAATGTGATGATGGTGGTGGTGATGATGATGATGGTGATGATGATGATCTTCACACAGTGAATTGTTTTTACATTAGCAACACATCAGGCATGTCTTTCTAAACCGGCACATGAAGAACCACCCCATTATTTTAATGACTGTAATGTGTCATTTCTTTAATCAGTCTCCAACTTGTGGCTATACAGATTGTTCTAATTTTTCACTTAGAAAGAATGAATGGATGCTCTAGAGAACCCGTGGACAGATGCTCTAGAAAATATCCTTAGGATAGATTTTTTGAAGTGGGGTTGTTTTGTAAAAATGCATCCTTATTTTCAATCTTGATAATTTTGACCAATCACCTATCAAAAGCCTTGATTCACTGTATTCTCCCACCAACAGACAGACTGCAGTATGAAGGAAGAACCTTCCAGGCATATAGCACAGCATGGGCAAGGGCCCTGAGCTTGGCTTGACCAAGGAGTGCTACCAGATGTGTCCAAGAAGCACACAGAGACATATTTGGCTGGAGCCCTTGTCTGCAAGGGAGGCATGCAGAGTGAGCTGGGGAGGGAGGGCATATGCTACAAGCTCATGAAGGAATGGGATCTTTATCCATCCTGAGACCCTGGTAAGGACTCTGGGTTTCATTCTGCAAGCGATGTGAAATGACTAGAGAATTTTTTCAGGGTAGTGTTGGACATAGTCTGACTTATCATTTAGAAAAATCTTCTTTCCTACTACATTATTATTTTGTGTGTATGTGGTACTGGGGTTTGAACCCAGGGGCATTCTACCTCCAAACTACTCCCTGAGCCCTTTTTATTTTTTATTTTGAAACAGGGTCTCATTAAGTTCCTGAGACTGGCCCTGAACCTGCAATTCTCCTAACTCAGCCTCCCAAGTTCTGGAATTACAGGCATGTACCACCTCACCCAGCACTTTTCTACTATTAAAAAACAAAACAAAACAAAAATCACTGGATTTACTTGGCACTGGCCTGAAGCCTAGAGGCATCCATCAGCTCCTAGCACATGCTGTTTCCCAAGAGATCTCTGAGTGTCCTCTTTCTCTGCCTCTAAATATTCAAAAGACCAATCATTAAGACAATACTTGTTCAAAATCTAAATAAAAATAAAAGTAGTAGTATTGATAACCAAATACTTACATAACATTTATTATATCCTTATCAGGCACTTCTCTAAGTACATTACATGTATTAATGCACTTTATTCTCAAAATAATGCTGTAGGAGAGTCCTGCATTGCAGATGAGGAAATAAGGCACGAGGAGGGAGGTTAAATACTATCCCCAAGGTCACACAGCTTATAAATGGCTATCTTTCTGTTTCTGAGAGGACATGCTCTCAAGCACTGCCAGACAGACCCAACAAACTGAGAAGAGTGTTAAAAGTTGCAGGTGGGCTGAGTGTGGTGGCTCACACCTGTAATCCCAGTACATGGGAGTCTGAGACAGGAGGATTGCAGGTTTGAGGACAGCTTCAGCAAGTAGAAAGACTCTCATCCACCTAGTGAGACCTTGTTTCCAAATAAGAAGTAAAATTGGGCTGGGGTTGTAACTCAAAGGTAAAATGTAAAATGCCTGTGAGTTCAATCCCCAGTGCTACCAAAAAAAAAAAAAAAGTTGTAAGTGATTAGAAGACTGGGAGTGTTTAAGACTGCAGATCTCAAAGTGCACCTCTTTGTTGAGGTGGATAGAACTACTCTCTTTCTAAGCAAAACCATCATCCTGAATGATGCTGCCAGTAAAAGTACTTTTGAAAAGGAGCTAGGAGTTCATATATTCATGGTCTGTGAGGAAGAGAAAATAAATGACTATTAGATCATGGAGCGATTGCTATACAACTCTAAAGAGGTTCATGTGTCAGGGCCCTCCCCAAAACCATTATCTATAATCACATTTTTGCCTGCAAAACATGCATTGGTGAAATCTAGAGGTATCCGTCTGTCTGTCTGGTGACTTGTAAAACCTAAAACCAGTAAGTTTAGCCTTGGGCCTTTCTGTGCATGGCTTGACAGGTTCTGGTGGTCATCTCTATCCCAAGAACAGTTATCCTGGGGCATGTGACTTCCTGCCACGTTGAATTCATTCTGAGGATGAGCTTTACTCAAAATCCTTTGAGGTCTCTGGACTCAGAAGCATGTGAATCTGTTCTCAGAACTTCCTGGCAGTTCCTCCAACCCAAGGGACCAACAGACCTGGATATAACTGCAGAATCTTCATCTCCATCAAAGGCTTCTCTTCTGAGATCCGGGTTTTTTCTCTCCTTGCATGGTCCTAGAGCCCATTGGATGATTGGCCATTAGTCAATGGGAAACTACACAGAGGAGGGTGGAGGTGGGAATCTGGGCTGATACAATCCCAAGGCTTTTTGATGGCTGAAGCAACAGAGCAGGTGAGGTGCTTTGTGCCTGAGTCCCCTGTGTCTTGGGACCCTAGTTTGGATTATCCAGATATACCTAATTTGGCAGTTCATACTCACATGCTCTAGCATGTGGCACTCTAGTGCCACTGAATTCCATCCTTTGCCTCTGAAACCACTAGGTCACTTGGAACCTCCAGCTCTAGCACAAGAAGTCATGCCTGAGGCTTGTAGCAGATTCACTCTCTAGAGCCAGAGGTCCTAGTGGACCAGTGACCTGTGTTCCAAGAAGCTGGTGAGAGCAGACCTGGCTATTGGCTCTTCTTGGCAGTTACTTAAGAAAATGCCCCTGAATTTCTCCAGTTATACTTCATAGGACACTCAACCACATAGTCCCACGCAGCCAGTAGATACCTCCAACTAGGTTTCTATTGCCAGCTCACACACAGCCTCACCAAAGAGGAGCCTGCGCCATGGTCACTTCCATCCCATGCCAGTTAGAGAAGAGATACATCTGCCCCCTTGGAGGCAGGTGTCTTGGTGGGGGAAGGAGGCTGAGAAGAGACATGTAGGGTCACCTGAAGACATTCCAGCAGGATTTTCTCGAAGCCCCATGCCAACACTTTTGCAGTCACTGGCAGTTCCGTGTGTCTGCCTGTGTACGCTGGAGTTCTGTGGCCTCTGGTACTCTGACCATCACAGCAAGCCAGACCTCCGATGAGGAGGAGGGGGCTGCCTCGATTACAGCACATGCTGCACACTGAGGGGGTGAGCTTCTTCCCACCCTCATGTGGTTCCAACCAATGATCCTTCACTGTTTCCCCCCCTGGTATCTCAGGCTGCTTCTGAGGGCAGGACCACAGTTACCTGTGCGGCTCACCTGGATGCAAGGCATTCACATCCAACAGAAATCCAGGGATTTCTGTTATCAGTTTGGATTCTTTATTTTTATTTAGTATGTATATCAGAAAACTCTACATTCTATTTTCATAATATTTTTGAATATAAATAAATATGCCAGTAAGCAGACCCATGGAGCTCAAAATAAACTCAAGTTCGTATCCAAGGCATGTTGATTTTGGTAAGACCCACAGGGACCACCTCATACTTTCCTTTCCTGAGCTTGGACTTAACAGAAACCCAGAATGACCCCTCCATCATAGAGCTTACTGAGTGCATAACCTTGGCCTCCTGCCGGCCATGATTGTATATGCAGGGGCTGTTGTTCAGGAGAGTTTGTTTTTACCAGTTACTTCTCTGTTGAATAAAAAATGAGCACTTATCTTGACGGGAGAAGAGGAAGTCTGCTCCTAACAATTCTCCTCCTCTCTTGGGTAAACAGATTCCTGAGAGTGCAGCTCTGTAGAACTACAGCCCCGTGTTTTAGCTCTAAGGTGACGTTAGCATCCACATCTGTGTCCTGGCTATCGATCTGTTGCTGGGATAATGGTATCATCCAATTGAACTTTCGACATTGGGGAACTTGCAGCGCTGTAATTGCATTTTTCTTTTATTCCTGCAAACTTAACTCGCACATCCAAATGTGATCCCTATGAAAAGTATTGCTTTGCAGGAGTCTGCATAGAAGGTGCTAATTCCCTCCCCTCTCCAGCAAGAATGTGAATTTTCTGTTTGAATCATGGAAACATACCCACAAAATGAAATACTCAGAAACTGCTCCTTAGGAATGTGAAGTGTGATGTGTTACAAAGAGATGGGTGACCTCTGAATCCCTTAAGGTTGGTTTTTACAGTGTCAGCTAAATCAAGTTATTCTTTCCCCATGGATATACTTTCTGTAACCATTGCCCTAAAATGGGGAGAGGACACGGTGAGGAGGCTTAAATTAGAGGTGGGCGATGCAGCCGGAGCTGTCATCTGTAGGCACAGAGCTTCACCTCTGGTGGAACAGAAGGATGGGGGATACTAGACAGGCCATCTGGAGCTACTCACTTTGTTACCCCTAGAGCCAGGAGACCTCAACACTGCATTTGCGATATGGCCTCATGATAATCCTTTCCTAAATTTTCCAAGGGGAAGTACACTATATGAGAATTTAATCTGACCCAGTAGCCATCAATGAACACTTGAGTTGAAGTCTATGATTGTTCAACTCCTTGAGGTAGGTGATTCCTGTGCCACTAGGACCAACTACAATGGCTAAAAGAAAACATAAGTGCTGACAAGGATTGTAAGCAATTTAGACTGTCATAGGTTATGAACAGGAGGGGCAAAGTGTACACTCTTGACCAGCAATCTGGCGGTTTCTTATAAGGTTAAACATGCACTTGCCATATGACCCAGCAATCCCATGCTGGGGTATTTACTCTAGAGAAATGAAAACATGACACAAAACCTCTGCATGAATTTTATGATAGTATGATTTGTAACCACCTCGAATTTCAAAGAACCCAGTTATTCTTCAGTAGGGGAATGGATGTGCTGCTTGTGGTACATAGGACACCCTGAAATTCTCAGCAACAGGAAGGAGCACACTATTTATACATGCAACTCGGGGGAATCTTTGAGGGAATTATGAGGAATGAAAAAAACATAGTTCCAAAACATTACATACTGCATTATTATTATATTTTTGGCACTGAAAAAACCAAATCATGATGATAGAAAACAATTCTGCAGTGATTAAAGGGTGGAGTGTGGACCTGTGGTTATGGGGGAGGGGGAGGTGGAAGGATCTGTGATGACAGAGGATGGTATGAGGGAGTGTTGTGATACTGTTCCACATCCCAATGGTGGCCGCGGTTACAGAAATCCATACACATGTCACAATTCACGGACCTTTACATCTAATGAGTCTGTTTTACTTCCTGTTATTCATTAAAAAGGAAACAAAAACACCCTCCTTTATACGAATGGAAGACAAAGCAGGAGGTGTGAATAGCGCTGAGTTTGCCCACACGTGTTGACATGTATGTGTGTGAGAACGTGCCTGAACGCTTTCGAAAACATGGCCCAGGAGCAGACTTAGCACACCCTTGGGTTTTATTTATATAAATACATTTATTTATTACAATTTACTATAAAATCCCTTTACTCCTTGGCCAGGAAGAATTCCAGTATCTTCCAGTGCAGTGCTAGAGAGCATCACAGGTTGATGTGTGTAGAGTGTCGGGAGGGCACCCAGAGGCCTGGTTTGGTTTTGAAGGGGTAGGGAATCCATCTTGCTAGGGGGAAGGAGGGATTTCTATGCCAATGGTATTGGCTTAAACAGAAACGACTTGGAAATTTCAGAGGGATGCCTGGCAGATTACACAGGCTATTGTGCATCTATAGCATTAACCCTTGGCATTTTCAGGGGTCTCAGGATGCTCACACTAATGACTTCATCCTAATTTTACTACCACTTTAAAGACCCCATCTCCATCCTCATTTTGAGTACTGGGTGTTGGGACTTTCAAACAGGACTTTTTGGGGGGGGGGAGGGGGAACATAATTTAGCCCCTAACAACTAATTTCCTAGGATCTATTACTTATAGTCAAGAGCTATCCAGGGTTACTTAATTCACATAGTTCTTGCTGATGCACAAATGGAAGTTCTTTTGGCTAGCTCTCTAATGGGAAGACAATGGCGCTGAAACAATGATTTCTTCAGCATGCATGTTTAGTGCCTTCTACGGGCAGGCACTGTGTCTGAGAGTTCACATACGTCTCATCTAAATCCTCAACACTGTGCATCCTCCCTGTGCATCTATAATGGAACTGCCCAAGGCCACACAGCTAGTGCCTGACTAAGGTCCAGATTCTTCCTGCAGCTACACAGGATACCAAAGCACTGCTCTCTCCACCCCCTAAGAATGCTGCCATTCAACTGAGAGCTGGAAGTTTCTTTCAGTCAGCCTTCCTCTGATGCATTGACATTTGTCTGTCTCTGACCCTCCATCCTGTCATGCTCATAGGATCCCCCTCCAACCGGAGGAGAAGGTGCTCCGTGACTGCTAGGAAATGTGTGAAAGTGAGATTAAAGGTACATACGTGTTTCAGACTGCATTCTCGGGGCTGTGACCCAAAATACTTGATGACCACAATGTAGAGGAAGGAGTATTTATGTACTCACAGTTGTGGAGATTTCAGAGGTTTTAGTCCAGGTCATGTCTGCGGAGCTCAGGGCATGGGGGCGGGAAGCTGAGAGAAAACACTAGTGGAGGGACTCTGCTCTCACATCAGGGAAGTTGGAAGGGAGAGAGAGAGAGGAGAGCAAGGGGAGGAGGGATATAGATAGTTCCCAAGGCCACACCCCAGGACCCCTCCTCAGCAACCAAGCCCCACCTCCAACATGGCTGCCTTGTGAGGTCTGAGGAACATTTTAAATCCAACATAAGACAAGGCACTGGGGACGTGGGCAATACCAGGTGTGAACTCAGCTGTGGGTTATATACCTGTGGATTCAACTAACAACAGATTGAAAGCATTTGGGAAAAAAGTCACATCTATAGGGAACATGTACAAAATGTTTCTCTCGGCATTATTCCCTGGACAATACAGTACAACAACTATTAACATAGCATTTACATTGCATTAGGTTTTATAAGTAATCCAGAGATGATTTAATGCACTTGGAGGACATATGTGTAGATTCTATGCAAATCCTACACTATTTTATCTAAGGGACATGAGCATTGTTGGATTTTGGTATCTGTGGATTCCTGGAATCACATACCAAGGAACAAATATCAGGCCTCAATTGAGGGATAGAAAGAGAATCTGACCAGGAGTCTCTGCAGGCTAGGTGAAAGGGAAAAGGAAATAAAACCAAACAGTCACATATATGGAAAGTTCTAGGGCTCTTTCTAAGGGACCCCTACCAAGACTTCCCAGCAGTTTGCCTGCCTCAGCTACCTATTTCCCAGTGACTAGGAAAACCTCTAGATGTAAATGGCCTTCAGGTCTCAGGCCTGTGCACTGACTTGTGGCAGTTCCCTTTATGCTTTTATAAAATTGTACGAGTGATTGTGAATAGCCAGGTCAGCATTATTGAAGTTTACACTCTTAGCACCAAAGCCCCATACACAGTTGTCTCTCCAATTCTCTGGGGGATTGGCTCCAGGACCCCCCACAGATATCAAAAGTCATGGATGCTTAAGTCCCTTATATAAAAGATGTGGCATTTGCATATAAACTGTACATATCTTCCCATATACTTTAAATCAGCTCTAGGTTATTTATAATACCGGATATAGTGCAAGTACTATGTAAATAGATACTATACCAGAAAAAGTCCTACATGTTCAATACAGATGAGATATTCTTCCCCCAAATATTTTCTATCCACAGTTGGATAGATTCACAGGTGAGGAATTTGTGGATATAAAGGGCTGACTGTATTTCTATCCCTCCTGCACCCTCAGAGTAGGAAGGGGGCTTGAAGATGGCCATTTTAAGGGCCAGCAGTTCATAGGGGATTAGCAAAGTTCTTCCGGATTCATCTTCAGAGACCTGATTGCTGTCCTCCAGTTCTGGAATGCCAATAGACACTGGGAGTGACTTCTTAGCTTTAAAGCTAAATTGAGTTTATTTAATCAGGATTAGCATAGGTAGGTCTCCTAGCAGGTCCTCACCTGGCTCTGTTTCATGGCTACCACCTGCTTAGCTCCTGGTTTGCTAGTGATTCTCTAGTCTTACCTCGTCGTACTTATGTGCCCTAAGTTTTTCACTAAGTTACTTCTCAGATGCACCTCTGTCTCCCACTGAAACATCCATGTGAAGAAAGGTAGCCCGGTGAAGAATATCCATTTGCCCCTCTGTTGACCATTCGGAATCTCTTTCCAGTTAAACAAGCTGGAAATGTAATTATGCACATGGTTGATGGTGCTGGCCAAGTGTGCCTGCCAGAAAAACAATAGGTTCTTTAAAGATGCCAATGACTGGCATTATGCATTTTCCTTTGGAAAGTGTGTACCCTTCACTAGCCTGAGCCTCCCGTGTGCAGCCTCATATCTTCAATCAAATTATTATATTTCAGAAATATGCATAAGGGAAATGATCGTGCACACTTTATGGTGGGTTGCTGCTTGTAGCAGTAATTGAAGTACCTTTCCCACTTATGAAAGTGCTAATTTTATTTGTTTTTATTGCTTTTCTAGATGCAATTATTTATTTAGTGTGCTTTGGCTTTATTAAATTATGCTTACTATAGGAATATCATAAAAATGTATGAAAACAACACATCAGCCATGCCAGCCTGGTGACCTGTATTGAGAACGCTAGTGTTATTTTTCATATCCAAACGTAATAAAATAACTTAAGAATAAACAGATAATCTACACTAGAAAACAATGCAATTTCAAAGTAATGCAATAAAACACCTGGACAATATGATTTCATAAATCTTGGTTCTAAAATTTACATGAGTTGGGTTTTGAGTGCTTATTTGAGGACACGCGGCATTTCTAAATGGAATCATTATATGTGAAATGTAATTAAACAGAAAGGCAAGAATGTAAACAGGGCTTTTGTTGGCCTGTAAGATATGAACGACTAAGAAGCAATATAAAGACTTTTGGTGTCAAATGACAAGCAGAGGTGCTCAACTCCATAAACTTAACTTAGACTTGAAAAATGGTGGGAAAATGTATGCAGGTTGCCTAGTGATCACCTGGACCAGAGGGTGAGACTTTAAGGAGTTCTTATTTACTCTCTCTGCTTCTTGCTTCCCATCCTATTATACTGCTTCATCTCAGAAGAGGCTTTTAGCTTTGACATGCTTTTCAAGAAATATAAGTTTAATGTAAATAATTTACTTGTCCTGAATTTCCATGAGATAACCATGCTGGATCCTGGCTTGCATATCAGTTTTCTAGTCTTACCCAGTCTTTCTGATATGCCAAAATGTTTTCTGTAAGCTACCCCTCCATGGAGGGCACCTAAGCCTTCCACTGAAATGTCAATGCAAAGAGAGGTAGCTTGGCACAAAATATTTTATTATTATTATTATTATTATTATTATTATTTGCAGTTCTGGGGATGGAACCTGGGGGCATTCTGCCTCCAATGCTACAGCCCCAGCCGTATTTTTTTATTCTTTCTTTTGAAACAGGGTCTCACTAAGCTGCAGAGGGCCTTACTACGCAGCTGAGGCTGGCCGCGAACCTGGATTCTCCAGTCTCAGCCTCCCAAATGCTGGGATTAGACGCGTGCACCACCATGCCTGGCCCACAAAATATTTTTTTAAAAGGACAAAAATAAAAACAATGACTACAAACTAAAGCCAAAACCCCAAACTCTAATACTTTAAGTCGAGTGCTTAATTTTATAGAGCAGATCTGATTAATTGAAAATGACCAAGTGTAAATTAGTAACCACGTTTATTTTTCTAATTATGAATTAAAATTAATTAATGCATTGTCTAAATACATATACCTACTACCAAACCCAAAATGTATCAACAGATATATATCATAACTCATGAGTCTGTCTCCAGCCATCCAGTTTACTTCCTAGGGGGAGCCATGGTTGACGGGTTCTCCAGGGGTCCCAGGGTTTTCTAAGGATCTAGGGTGTATATACACATATTTGCTCACATATGTGTATACACATATATTTACACAACGATGGTGCTAATCACCGTGCACATGAGACACCATTTATCTTAAGTTGCACCGTGTATTCTATTATGTGAACACCCTAAGATCCTATTGATGTCCACTTAAGTGGTTTCAGGTTTTCACTTGTTACTCAAGAAACACTCCCACCAACAATATATGAGAGGACCTGTTAGTTTGGGCAAGTGTTTAAAACCTTTTTACATTTGGCAACCTGAAATACGGTGCGTGTCTTTAAACAGAGATTTGCAATGGGTGAGCTTGGGTCTCATTCCGTGTGTGCGAGGCCACTTTGATTTCCTTTCCTGTGACTATCTGGCAATCCCTGTTGTTCCTTGATTAATTTCCAAAGAGATTCTCTTTGTTGACTTGTAACCCCGTTGGTGTAGGCTGCAAATATTTTCCTCATTTTTTCCAATTGTTCTTTGACTTTATCTGGAGAGTATCTTGCTATGTGTATCATGAAAATGTATATCATTTTTCTATTGTTTCTGGATTTTCTATTGCTTCCATACTATTTCTCACACATTCTTTTTTTTTTTTTTTTTTTTGGGTATTAGGGATTGAAACTAGAGGCATTCTACCTTAAAACAAGGTCTTATTAAGTTGCTGGGGTTTTGCTAAATTGCTGAGGTTGGCCTCGAACCTGCCATCCTCCTGTCTCAGCCTCCCAAGTACTCAGATTATAGGAGTGCACCAGTACCAGTTTCTTCCAATATTTTTTTTTTTTTTTTTTTTTTTTTTGCGGTACTGGGGATTGAACCTAGAGGCATTCTACCTCCGAGCTATACCCCCAGCCCTATTTTTTATTCTTTATTTTGAAACCGGGTCTCACTAAGTTGCAGAGTGCCTCACTAGATAGCTGAGGCTGTCTTCCAATATTTTTATGGGCTTATTTTCCACATTAAAATATTTAATTCATTTGGAATTTCCCTGGGTGTAAAGAATGGTTTAGTGATATGACTTTACATTTTTCTCAACTAGGTGCCCAAATATCCCAAAAGTATTTTTTGGAAAATATTATATATATATATATATATATATATATTTATATATTTATTTATTTATTTATATTTGTGGTACTGGGTATTGAACACAGAGCCATTCTACCTCAGAGTTTTACCCCCACTGTTTTTACTTTTAGTTTTGAAACAGGGTCTTACTAGGTTGCTGAGAGTCTAGCTACACTGCTGAGGCTGTCCTCAAACCTGCAATCCTCCTGTCTCAGCCTCCCAAGTACTGGGATTCCAGGTGTGCGCCACCACACCTGTCTAATAACATTTAGATTAATTTCTGGACTTTCTCACCAATACTATTGGTAATGGTCCCTTCATCTGCAAGTATCACAGCATTAAAATTAGTCCAGCTGTTTGTTTTTAATATCACTAGAGGTGGGTCACCAATTATTCTTTATTTGAATACTGTTTCTTAACTATATTAAGAAAGTATATATCTATGACTACTTCACTCAAAAAATTTAACAAGAATGTTTAAAATTTTTATTATATGCTTTTCTAGTATATAGAGAGATAATTATATATTTTTCTCTTTTAATCTTTTACTTTAAGGATCATATTAATAGAGTTTTCCAGCAATGAATTGTTTGCATTCCTTAGAATACAGTCAACTTGAATATGATTACCCATCCTTTAATGTATTTTTTTTTTTTTTTTTGCGGTACTGGGGATTGAACTCAGGGGCATTCTACCTCCGAGCTACACCCCCAGCCCTATTTTTTATTCTTTATTTTGAAACCGAGTCTCACTAAGTTGCGGAGTGCCTTACTAGGTAGCTGAGGCTGGTCGCGAACCCGGATCCTCCGGTCTCAGCCTCCCGAATGCTGGGATTACAAGCGTGTGCCACCATGCCCAGCTCCTTTAATGTATTTCTTCATTGTATCTGAATCAATTTGACTTGAAATTTATATTAATAAACTATATTATCCTAAAATATGTGAAGTTTTCTTCCTTTATTATGTCCATTCATTTGCTTAATTACATAGGATAATTATTTAGGATATCATTATTATTTAGGATAATAATAATTATCCTAATAATACCTAAGATTGATTAATTATTTAGGATATCATCCCAAAATATGTGAAATTTTCCTTCTTTTCTTATGTCCATTCATCAGCTTAATTACATTGAAATTATCTGTTTCCGAAAGAAATTTCTTTTAGAAATTTCCCTAGAAGACTGCTAGTTTGGTACTGTTGAAATCGAATCCTTCCTTCCTTCCTCCTATCTTTCTTTCTTTCCTCTTTCTTATTTATTTATTTTTAGTGGTAATTATTGTATTCAGATTTCCTGGAGTTAACATTTATCATTTATATTTTTCTGGAACATTAACATGTTACCCTGTATTTCAATTTTTTTTTTCCAAAAACTTGAACAAAATAGCCACATGAAATTTGTAAAATTTTCCTTCATTTATATTTTATCCTCTTCCTCATTTCCTAGCTTATTAATTTGTGCTTTCTCCTTTTTTATATTGATTAATTCATTTTTTAGTTACTTGTTTTATTGGTGTTTTCCAGGCACCAGCTTTTAGGGATTCTACGATTTGTCCTAACCATGCAGTCTGGTTTTATTTTTATCTATTTCTTCCCTCTTCTGTTCTTTCTGGTATTTTGCATTTTTTTCTAGCTTCTTTTCTTAAAATTTCAATCATTTTATTAGCACATTGTGGTTACACTTCCCAGTGAGGTTCGTGTGATGAAAAACTATGCACACTCAGTTCCTGGTGTGCACTTGGCCCGTTTGGATTGTTTGATTTAAGTATTTAAGGCCATATTTTCATGGAGCAATGACAAATAATATTTTTTAATCATTATTTTCAAGAAACTCTGAATGTTTAGCTTTATATAAGTTTTAAAATTTCTAGGTCTTTAATTCCTAGGAAGGTTTGTTTCTGTCTTTACTTTTATATTTTCCTTTTGAAAATAAACTATTATGTTTTTACTTTTCAGAATTAATTTGTGTGTGTGTGTGTGTGTGTGTGTGTGTGTGTGTGTGTGTGTGTGTGTTTTACTCAGGATTGAATCCAGAGGTATTCTATCTCTGAACTATACCCCAAGTCCTTTTTAAATATTTTTGTTTTGTTTTAAAACAGGGTCTCACTAAGTTGCTGAAAGGCTCGTTAAGTTGCTGAGGCTGGCTTCGAACCTGTGATCCTCCTGTCTCAGCCTCCCAGATACTGAGATTACAGTTGTGTGCTACCATGACCAACTAAAGTTTTCTTTGTACCCTAATGTTTAACTGCTTCGTGTGAGTGTTCCATATGAATTTGAACACAAATCCCAGCATTTCTTTGCAGGGCATACCATTCTATATAAGATGATGAGATCTATATTATTAATTATGTTACTGGGTTCATGTATTCTTTCATTTTTGTGTGTGTCCACTTGTTGCCTTGAAGTACCCTGATGCTATAAAAACACGCGTGGTGAATGAATGTGTGCTGTGGAACCGCCTTTGATCAGCTACAAATGCGTTGTTCTTGTTTTTGTAGCCAAAGATTGCGGAGGAAAACCTGACCTACGCCGAGCTGGAGCTGATCAAGCCCCACCAGGCTGCCAAGGGCACGCCCACCAGCACCGTGTACGCGCAGATCCTCTTTGAGGAGAACAAGCTCTAGTGCCACCACCTCCTTGTTCATGGTCCTGCCACCCAGTTATTTATGAAACCTCAGAAACAAAGTCCCTATTTTTTTTTTTTTTTGTATTTTCACCTGTGCCTTCCATGTGGCAGGAGCCCCTTCCCAACTATATTCCAGGTGCCTTGGAAGGGGTCCCATGCCTCTCCATGAAGGAAGAGGGGCTGCAGCCCACAGAGGGACCTCTGTGGCAGGAGGTTCTGTCTGGAGCACATGGAGACTGCTGAGCCACCCCCATTGCCTTCTCTCTTCTTTCCCTGGTTTTGTTTTGTTAAAAATCTTTTTGAAAATTTGAATTTTAATTCCATCCTTCCTGTATCCATTAATGTCAAGCTTCTAGTTGATAGCTACTGGAAAGGCCATTACAGACCAAGGTGTAAATGCTGGCAGATATGTAGTAATTGGTTTTCTGAGGCTCAGATAACATTTCCAGGGCATTCAGAGCACAACCAGCTCCCGGAGGCAGGCAGCCACTTAGGACACATCCATTGTTTAAAATAAATGCGCCATACTGGCAATTTAAGGACAGAGGGACTCATTCTGGGGAAGTGTGAGGTTTGTCTCTGAAAACTGGCATCTGTGTCCTCACCCACAATTCCTCAAGGTCACAAATAAAGAAGGATGCCATTGTAAAGGGGTTCTCCCCTTTCCAGGGAGAACCTAGACTGATGAAGAAATGTATTGCCCACCCTTTCTTAAAGAGGCGAGTTTGCCACCAACTGAGCACACTGGAGCAGGTGGGCTACTTGGAAGCGTGCTGAGCTCAGTCAACTTGCACTCAACAGCCTTGAGGGGAAAGCTAAGTCTCCAGTCAGACTCTGTCAGTGAAGGAGATTCACAGCACAAGCCACCTAGAAACCTGTGCCACGAAGACCCTGTGCTTGCCAAGTGCTTTGCCCTTGGCGGCCTTGGACCGGACCTGTGGTGGGCTTGAATGGGCGTTGTGGATGTGCTGTGGACCTGCACGACATCCAGAAATCTCAGGCTCACTGACAGTGGAATCATCAGGAAGAGTCACCCTGTCACTGTGGTGTTAAGGAAATTTCTTGATGTGTGAGAGTACTCTGGGTGGCCATTAACTGCACACTCTAGAAATTGGCTCCGTAATAGACCATGTATATATGATAAATTATCTATTTTAAACACAGCTGGGGTGAGCTGTGCCCCTCTATATCACTATGTGACTTTGGTTGAGTTTCTTATCACCTAATGGCCTTAGACTATGTGTGTGTAAAGGTGAATTAGCCTCTCATATAATTCTTAAGTAAAATGGGATAAGGAGTATTGTCAGATTCTGGAAACTATAAATTGCTGTACAAATGATCTTTCTTGACATTCACACTACAGCCAACTTGTATTTTCAAAAGGAAAATTTCTTAGGCTCTCATTACAATAGCTTAAAATACACACACACACACACACACACACACACACACACACACACACACACACACCAATAGCAATGCTCCCAAAGTCTCATGAGACCTTATGAATGACTCATACAGTTTATTGGAAAGGGTCCAAATGGAAGCAGATACCAGTTTCCTGGAAACAAAACGTGTCCTGCCTTTCCAAAGTGGAAGTCCATTTTCTCCAGCTGACATCTGCCTCTCATTTCTTCCCTCTCAGTCATATCTGAAAGGTGGTAGAAATACCATGTAGCTTTTGCAGTACCAAGACCATTCAGAAGAACTCACTAGAACTTCCCAGGGCCTCATCTTTGGGAAGGGAGGATGTATGGCTAGCACAGCTTTCACATGTAATTATCATAGGGAAGTTTTATTTTCTCCCAGCAGTGTTCCAGCTGAGGGTGTGCAGTGCTTTGAGGGCACTGTCCAAACACTTCTCAGAATGGAGGCAATGGATGATTTGTTCTTGGTACTTCCTTGAAGTGACAAATTTTGCTGTTCTTTCTATCATGAGCTTAAAAAGCATGTCTGTTCATTCATTCTCTGTCAAGTATACCACTGACCATGCACTGATGTTTCTAAAGCTACATACGAGGGAAATATATTATTCAGCTAGAAATTAGGAAAAATTCTTCAATTTGTTCTTATTATGCAGTATACAGGGAAGCAACTACAGATGAGCCATTTTCAACGTGGAGAGTTGCTTGTGCATTTAAGGAAACTAAAACAAATATGGAATCTTCTTTCAGAGTGCAGTGGCTTTTCACAGGAGAGTGCAGATTTGTTCAAATTGGGTGATGAATTTTGGCCTTGGCCATGGTTGTCATGAAACCCATCACAAGAAGCAAGGAGGTTTACACCTGAATATAATTCTCTTGCCAAGGCAAAGCCCAACTCCTGCAAAAAAACAGCTGTCGTGGAGGAAAGGCTGGAAGAACTTTTAATAAGCTCTTCACGACAGCGCTGTGACTCTGTTAGCACACAGGGAAAAGAAGAAAAAGCCATGCCTACCACCATCTGTTTCTTATCGATGTGAAAATGACGCATGGCACTTTAGAGTTCTTAGTGCATACTTCATAAGCGCCAAGTCTCAGTTTCAGTGCCTCTTTGTGGTCTTTCTTATCACTCTGATAGGTGTGACTATAACCTCGACTGGTCTAAGAATGGGACTCATGCTCCTGGACACAAAAAAATGACCCAAAGCATGCATGTGACACATCTGGACCAATCAGAACCTTTGGGAGAAAGAAACCATCTTTCCTCTGGGCAGGGAAGCCAGGATGGCACATAGCAGATCGGCCCACAACAACATCTTCTGCCAAGTGGGGGAACCTAGGACAATAACAGAGACTAAGAGAGGCATGGGGAGGGCCTGTCTTGCAAGCACAGAATCCCAATCCCAGGCCCCTAAAATCCCCAGACTCTTCTCTTCCCTTCAGATCTTCTTTTAATCTCATAGACTACCTCATTATCCTAGTATTTAAATCCTGTATTTGATCTAACCAGTCAGATTGCATCAGAAAGGATTCTGAGAGATTGTGCATCAAATCTGCTTCCAAGCACAGAAAGAAACTAAAATCCACTGTACAGTATTACTCAAGGAGCCCGCTGTATCACAGCCAAAGAGTATAGACACATCCCTTGATGTTTTGAGGGAAGTGGTTCCAGGACCCCAGCAGATACCCAAATCGGCAGATGCTCAAGTGCCTTATGTAAAAGATAATACATACAGTATCTGCATATCGCCTACACATCCCCCTGTATGCTTTAATTCATCTCTAGATTACTCATCATACCTACTATGATGTAAATGTTATGTAAATAGTTGTCATATTGTATTGTTTAGGGAATAATGACAAGGAAAAAAGTATAAGCCTATTTGGTGTCCATGTGTTTTTTTCCCCCCAAATATTTTCTATGCACACTTGGTTGGATCTGTGGGTAGGAGCCTGGGGATAGGATGTCATTCCTTGCAGCCATGAGCTCCCTTGTGCTCTGAGTCGAACTGCCTGAGTGGCCCCTCCCCAGGCTCTGAAGACGCCCTTCTCAATGGAGAGCTTTAGGATTGATTCTTTCCTGAAGGGGGAGACCCCTCAGGCTTGAAGAGGATGGTGACTTCCATGAGCCATGTCGCAAGTGTGTTGGAGGGAGCCTCTTTGTGGTGGCCCTAAGGTTTATGATGGCTTCCCCACAGAACATGATGTCCTTCCAGTCCTCCTGATCCAGAAGACTGGCTTCAGAGGGTGGCTGGCTCTGTCACATGGAACCCATTATAAAGTGATGCAGCCACATGGTAGTGACAATGACTCCAGCCACAACCACATCCTGACCCTATACATGGGGCAGAAGCTGCTCACTGAGAAGGAAAACCAAGCAGAACTCCTGGTTTAGGAGAAGCATCTGGATTCATTCAGCATGACTTTGCTGAGCTTGATTGACAGTAGGAAGTTGAGGTGGATGGGCTCATAGGCTTCCTACACTTTCAGGGGTGCTTGAGTTGCCTGTGATCTTGGAAAAATGTCGACCCTGGTTCAGGAGGCCCAGGGTGAGTCCCAGAACCCCGAGTTTCTAAGAAGTTCCCAGGGAATATCCGTGCTTCTGGTCCCTGGACCACACTTTTGAGTAGCGAGAATATAAACTGTTGGGAGTATGAACCCAGAGGTCACACAGCAATGGGGTGTCCTCAGAGTAAGACCCCAAAGCTGGAACACTGACAGGGTAAAATTCCCAGGGAGAGGCCACCCAGCGATGAGGGAGGATGGAGGCATGCCCAGGATGGCCCATCCAAAGCAGGCAGGGGGACCCAGAGGAGACCAGAGAGAACAGGAACTAATCAGAGAGTGATGGTGGGGGGCCTGGAGAGTGACAAGCTATATGTTTCTGGAAGGAAGGGCCCAGCTGTGTGAATTTTGCAGAGGTCAAGTAGAAAAGAGATTGCATCTTTGTTCATGCCAAATAAATTGTCTTTTCTCTTTTTTTAAAAAAAGGTATGTTTTCCTGGGGGAAATAAATTCCTCAAGTACACAGGGCTAACAGACTTTGGCTGAGCAGTGTCTGGTCAACTCAGTGCATTTTTTTCCATTAAGATCCACTCTTTCCAGAGTGTGGCGATTTGGACAAGACTTAATGACTGCATGGAACAGGAAGTGAGGGGTGGTCATGGCCCTCTGCTGCTCCTTCTGTTGTCATTGGTAAAAGATAACTGGGTGCCTGCTTTCTAATAAACATGGCTTGATGAGCCCCACACCAGTTTAGTGTCTGATTGTTAAATGTTAATGTACTGCACCCTATAGTTTTAAATAGAATTAGAGGTGTTTACAGCTTCGGTTAAACGCACCTTGTTCTTTCACATTAAACTTTATTACATGTGTCCTCCATCAGCAAACAGAAAAGCTCATTAGAGGCTGGCCCGCCTGGCGGCTGTGGCTACAAATAAAAGAGATGGCATTCTGTTTTCCTTTGTTCCACTCTCTGGTTGCCAAGGGAGTCAGAGTGGGATTCCCTCCTGTTGACGTATATGATTAGAACTTTGGATTCCTGGGTCTATGGCCGGATTTTAGGGAATCCACCAGTACCCAGGTATTTTTATGCAGAAGTCTGTGTTATATACATGTGGTTGGGTGTTTTCTTCGTTTTTCTAAAAGGGTCCATGATCCTAAGACACGGGAGCTTTAAAGGCACTGTGCCAGGGTCCTAATTGCAAGGGTCACCAGAGAGCATCGTGATGAAGCTGGAGGAACTGTGTAGATGGGAAGGGACCTGCCAGCCAGGACCTGGGCTCTTGGTTTCCAGCCCAGTGGCGTCCCCATGCATGTAACCCTGACACTCGACCCTACCACCAGGCTCTGGCTCCAGAAAGCTCACGGTACCCACATGCTCGCCTGCTCTCCTCTGACTGGGTGTACACTGGCCTCCCGCAGTGCTGGTCTCTGATTAGCTAAGGACTGGAGCTGCTCATCTCCTGGAGGGATCTCCTTCATCCACCTCCATACCAGGATCTCAGGGCACCCCTATGCTCAGTGCCTGGCAGCTGCAGCCCAGCCTGACCCATGGAGTGTCTGAAATTCTTTAAAATGTCTTGTTCCTGCCCCTATGCCACTCTTCATCTTCTATTTCTTTAGGAGCCCATTTCTGGTTCTCTAGGGGTCTTCATTTCTAGTTAGCGCCCCCTCCTTTTTTTCTTTTTTCTTTTTTGCATCTACTATTTCTTCCTTAGTCTCAAAAATGGCAAGTGCTTCTCACCACAAACAGACCTCCTCCCAAGCTGTCTTTCTTCTCTGCCTCCTTTCCTAAGCCACCAGGCTCTGGTCCCTGCCGCCTCCAGGCCTCTCACCCTCTGCTCGCCGTCCTTGCCACCTGCCCTGAACTCAGCTTCACTCAGATACTTGGGGATCATTGCTGAGCGTGCATTCTTATTCCAGAGGTCTTCATGCCCTTTGACACAGGGGCCTTTTCCTTCTTGAAGCCAACCCCCCTGTCTTTTGTGCCACAGCTCACCTCCCTGTACCTCTTTGGCCACCAGGAAATCTCCCCTTCTGCTATCTACTCCTGGACTCCATGATGGATTTCTGTCAGGTTCCACACTTAGCTCTCTCTCTCTCTGAATTCACCCCTGCGTTTCTGACCACTGCCCAGCTGTGTCCTGGAGGCTCGTCACTGATCGCTCCACCTGGACTCTCCTGGCTCCACATCCACCCACTGGCCTCCCCCCTCTCCATCCCTTATGCTTCTCAGAAACAAACAGATACCCTGTTTGTTTGCCCCATCACCCTGGGTAAGACACTACCACTTGTGCCATAACTGAAGCTGCGATCTGGCCTCACTGGAGATATAGAAACTCCCCTGACTTTTATTGAACCAGGCCAGATGCCAAGTGCCCTGTTGAGCATGTTTCCTGAGTCATCTCATTAAGCCACTACAATCCTGATTCTACCTCCATTGCAGAGGAAGACACGACACCCAGGCTCAGCAAGCCAGCTAGCAGCCCAGGATGACCACTATCACCGGAGTCCACTATCGCCTACATTCTTCCTCGTATCGATAGTGCTTCCCTGTCCTCTCTCTTCACATGGTTCCTGCTTTCCATCAGCTCTGATCATGGACCACCACACTACCTCTGACCTGTTCCTCTGTCATCTAATCCAACCCTCTAGAATGCTGAAGGGACCTTGAACACTAAAATAAATAAATAAATAAATAAATAAATAAATAAATAAATAAATAAATAAATAAAAACAGTTCACGTGGAAGGGGTTTTCTTTTTTTCCCCTATAGATTTTGTATCTCCCTAAAGCCTCCATCCAAATCCTTTGCCCCAAACCACATTGTCCAGGACTTCCACAACTCAGCAAAAAGACTCTGCTATATTTATCCTTTTGGCATCCCCCTCTGCCAGTTTCCATCAGAGACTAGCCTGAAATAACATGCTTGTCTGGGGGTGGGAACCGGCTGCGGTGGCTGGCGGCACCTTCTGCTGCTGTCAGGCCCAGAAGTCTGTGCAGAAGTTCCTCCTCTGCGAGGCAAGAGGAAGCTGGTAGAATTTTCCAGAGAAGAAATGAACCAATATGGACTAAGGGGTCAGTTCAGGGCTAGCCCCATAGGCTCAGAACTCCCCAGCAGAAGAACCTGAAAGCTCTGTTAGAGACCAAAGCTGAGTTCTGGAGTCTAGAGGAAATGTCCTAAACTTCCAAAGAAGATACCTGGCCTTCGTGTCTGGATAATTCCAAGCTAATGTGTACATACTTGAGTTTGTTAAGAATAAGAAGGGGAAGTGGGCTATGGGTGCAGCTCAGTGGTAGAGTGCTTACCTAGCACACATGAAGCCCCGGTTCCATCCACTGAGCAAAATAAATAATAGTAATTTTTAAAAGACAACATTGTGTTTCCTCAGTTGCCATTCCAACTCTGGAATAAGATAGTGAGGGGAACTGACAGTTTCAAGTTACTTACAATTTGTAAAGGGTTATCATAGTGTATTGTATTTCTCCCCCAATTCAACACATTTTTTTTTGTGTGTGTGTGTGGTACTGGGGATTGAACCCAGGGACATTCTACCTCTGAGCTATACCCCCAGCCCTTTTTATTCTTTATTTTGAAACCGGGTCTCACTAAGTTACAGAATGCCTCACTAGGTAGCTGAGGCTGGCCTCGAACCTGGATCCTCCGGTCTCAGCCTCCCAAATGCTGGGATTACAAGTGTGCACCACCATGCCCGGCTCAACACATTTTCAAAAAATATGGTGCTGATTATTGAACTCAGAGATGTTCTACCTCCAAGATATACCCCCAGCTCTTTTTATTTTTTATTTTAAAACAGTCTTGCTAAATTGCTGAGGGCCTCACTAAGTTGCTGAGGCTGTTCTCGAACCTGCAATCCTCCTGTCTCAGCCTCCCAAGTACTGGGACTACAAGCCTGTTCTACTACACCCAGCTCTGCACTTGTTTTTCAAATACTCTTTCTGAGGACCGGAAGACCGTGTAGCAGCAGACATCGCAGCTGCCTCCTCACATGCGGCCTGGCTCGGCCATGCCCTGTCCATACCAAACTGCCTTTTATCTTCCAGTGGTTCTACATCACTGTCTGCCCTCCTGTGTGTGATGCTTAACCAGCCTGTGCACTCCTCTAACTAACTCTGGTGACTCTGTTGCTCTTAAACAGACATCTGCAAACACAGAGACCAAGCCTCTCAGTGTGGATGAGCCCAAGGAAGACAAATGTCTCGTGGGTCACTTCAGCTTCTAATATGCTGACATGGTCACCTGAAGTACTGACTTCACTAGAATGCATGTCTTTTAAAAAAGAATTTAAATTTTTATTTACTTTATTGTGGAAAATATACATCACATAAAATTTACCATTTTTACGTGTGTGTGTGTGTGTGTGTGTGTGTGTGTGTGTGTGTGTGTGGTGCTGGGTATTGAATCCAGGGACATTCTATGCCCAAGTTACATCCTCAGTCCTATTTTACTTTTTATTATGATATAGGATCTTGCTAAGTTTCCAAGGGCTGCTGAGGCTGACCTCAAACCTGTGATCTTCCTGTCTCAGCCTACAGGGATTGTAGGCATGCACCACCGTGCCCAGCCTGAGTGACCTTCTTATAAGGCTATAGTCTCAATATTTTCCAGTGACTCTCTTGCTGTTTCTGGCTTCTAAACCTCTCTGTGCCTCAGTTCCCTCTTATGAAATGAAGAGTGTTCCTCTTGGGAAAGAGCCAGCAAGCCACCCCCAGCCTGCTCCGTGTTCAGTGCTCAGTGCTCAGCCGTCTGCCCTGGCTGCCCTTCAGACCTCCACCAGCCACACCCCTGCTGCTTCCCAGGACAAGGCCAACCCTGGGCCTCAGATCTTCATCTGCCATGTTCCCACAGTGATGGAACCCTTGAGGGTAAGACAGAATCACACAGCAGGCACCTGCTCAGGGCCCATCCTGCGATGCTTTTCCCAAGGGCGGCTGGGATCCTGGGTGTCTGAGACTTCTCTTCACTTCCCTGGTGTCTTAACGGCCGCCGTGGACCTCTGGCGGGGGCTGCCGGGTGGGAGTTTCCCTGGCAGGCCTCTGCTCAAGCGATACTAATTGTGCCAGTGAGAACGGCTCACTAGAGTGGAAAATGGTCCTCATATATCTAGCTGAAGACGATAATGACCTTTTAAATAACAGAAGCAATTTTATTTCAATACCTCAATTACTCTGAACTCTCAAATGTCAGAGTGCTCGGCACTTTCAAAATAGCTTAATATAGACATTTATAGCACTTAGACACAGCTAGTTTCTTATCTAACCTAATTACGTGTTGTACAGGAAATGGCGAAGCTGACCATCTGTGTTATTCTTCACAGCCATCCCCACACATGCCTCCCGGCCCAGCCTGGAGTCAGCCAGCTGGGTGGCCCCCGGTGGATGGTGCTGATGCTCTGGGGAGAGGCACGACCTGACCTCCAGCTTCACAAGACAAGAGGTTGTGGCGGGCTCCCCAGTTTGGAATTCCAGCAGCCCTGTGCCCTGACTCAAAGGGCATCTCCCACAGGTGGGGTGCAGGGCCTCAGGGACAGAAGGAATGGCTGAGAAGTCAGTCCATGGGGCGGTGGTACATTGGGGCACTTCTGCCTTGTCCAGCAGAGCCAGATGTTCCTGTCCCAGGATGGCGTAAGGCTAGGATCACCTGATTGGCTAGTTCAGATCTTCTGTGATTGTTTTCCCTCTCCATATCTGCAGTTCACAGACTGCCTGGGTGGTGGGCTTCTAACTAGCCTGGGCCCTGTCCCTGCCAATGCTACTCTCCATTGTCCACCCAGAACCCCAATCGCCTCTCTGCTGTTCTTCAGAGTAGCAGGGCCAGAACCCTTGCTCCTCCTGAGCCTAGAATGTTCTCTCCCTTCTCCCTTCCTCCCCCTCCCCCCCCATAGCTACTCCTTCTGTTACTTCAGTTCTCAAATGTCACCTGAGTGAGGAGGTAGTCCCTGGCCATCCTATTATGTTTCCCAGTACTCCCTTGCTCCTTCCCTCAGAGTGGTACCCTGCTGACGGGTCTAAATCTTTGTATTTATTGGTTGTCACCCAGGGAGAATGCAGGCTGGGGCACCGCTGCTGCTGCTCACTGCTCTGTCCCCAGTGCCCTGCCCCAAGCCGAAGCTCTAGAGAAACCTGAAAGCACGTTGAATTTATAATGGACACATGGATAGAGGAGGCAAGAAAATGGGCACGGGCCCAGGTTGGAGCATCTATGACAGTTGTGCAGCCCACCACTACAGACTGTTCAGAATTGTGCTGTGGAAGGCCACCTTCTCCACCAGCGGCCAGGCTGGCTGCCTGCCCAGCCAGGGGAGCACACACGATACGTGCTCTGCATTTTACCTTCCCAGGGGATTGGGTGTGAGCACTGACATTTTACAGATGTAGACACGAGGCTCAGTGGTTACGTGGGTTCCCTGGAGTGGCTCAACCAGCAATGGGAGGGCTGAGGTCACCTGCAGTCTATTCTGCCTCAAAGCCACAAATCAGCCAGGGCTCTGGGCTCCTGGCTGATGATGGCTACACTGAGGCTGCCCACCTTGGGAAGGCCCAACTGGGCCAGGCCTCCTGCCCAGGAGAGGGCCTTCCCCTCTGGAGACAGGACAGCGGCCCTGCTCTGGCCCTCATTGCCTTTGTCCCCCCTTTGCTTGTCCACCTCCAGCCATCACAGCTTCAGCCCAATCCTAGAGTCTGCTCGTCCCCAGGGACTTGGCACATGTAGCAGGGGGACTCCCGCCCATACCCACCATGGCAGCTCTCCACACTGGCCAGACTCTTGGTAGCACTGTTGAGGCCTCCTTCTGTTTGTCACTCGTCATTGATCCAGTCGCCTCTATGGGTCACCCACATGCAGGCGGCCCCTGCTAACCAGAGCAGACATAAATGAGGAAGGTGTCATCTCTGCAGCCGAGGCACTTGCAGGTGCTCTGGGGCTGGGCAGGGAGGGATGATTTCAGTCTAGAGTAGCAGGCTAGGATGGGGCAGCCTGGGGCCCTAGGGCTTTGGTGTGGGCCTCCTCTCCCAGAATCCTTCACTCCTGCAGCCCAGGAGGGAATGAAAGGCTGTCCTTATGGGAAAGGGAAAGGTGGATTTGTAGGTTCCCCCACACAGCTGGGAGGATGCAGCCTCACCCAGACCTGGGGCACTTCTGAGGGAGCCTGCCTATGAGGTGCTCTGTCTGGGTCCCTTCAGTGTCCCCCACTGCAGCAAGCCTGAGCTTGGCTCAAGGGCATCACAGAGGAAGGAAGCAGTCAGGGTGCCCATTCCAGTGGAGGCAATTGGCACACGCAAGTGGCCCTGTGAGCACAGTGTGGGGACAAGGGAGGAACACAGCAGACCATGTCTCTGAGCCAAGGGAAGGACCTTCAAGCCCAGCATGTCCTGGGATGCTCCGTGCTGTTCACGCCCTTCCCAGCCAGGCCCTGTAAGTTTGCTGTAATGTGTGATGTACACAGAGAGGCTTGGCACTCCACCTGAACCCTAGTTTCCTTAGCTGTAAGGATTAAATAGATAACAACAGTGGCATCCAATCTTTCTTCCCCGCAGCCCCCAGCACTCTGAAGACATCTGTCTCTCACCACCTCCCTCAGGGTTCCCTGATGTCCAGTCTCCCAGGACACCAGTCCTGCATTCTGCCCTTTGGCAGCTGTAACTCCCTTGCTTTCCCCTTGTCTGACTCTAGACTAGACTCTAAATTCCTTATCTGTCTCATTCTCCCTTGTATCCTGGCACCTACATGAGCAGATGTTTCGGAACTCATCATGAATCAAAGTGGAATGTAAAATGCCTGGCAGAGGGCGTGTCTCCAGCAAAGTGTAAAGACATGTGCGCCAAGCACTCAGGACTCTGAGGAGCCTGGACTCAGTGGGAGACCTGGGAGCCTCTTCAGTCCCTGCACTCCGTGAGATGAGGCTTCTGCACAGTCCTCAAGCCCTGAGCGTCTTCCCCAAGTGTTGCCCCAGAGGTGGAGGATGAAAACAGGAACTCTTATACACCGAATAAGGGTGTCACAGTCCTAGTCCATCCCCAGGGTTCCCCAGCTCCACCTTCTCTATCATGTCACCCACCTCCAGCCTCTTGAGGGCCCTTCCCACTGGCCCTGCTACCCAAGCACCCTCTGATTGCCCCTCAGTCTTGCTGAGCCTCAGTCATGCTGTGTTTCATGTAGGAATGGGGAGGAGATGCCTCTCTCAACCCCCAACCCCCTTTTCTTCCTGGACATTGAGCAGCATTGAATACCAAGGGTCTATAGGCTCCTCCTGGAGGTGGTCCTGTTTACATGCCCAAGCACAGCCCTGATGAACTCAGCCCAGAAACTAAGAAGGATTTTTAAATGTTTTAAACAAACAAACACGCACTATTTCATGACAAGCAAATGCTGTGAAATTCCAACTTCAGTGTCCATGGTAAATATACATTGGAAGGCAGTCACCCTCATTCATTATTTAAGTATTTATGAACAGGTAGTTCCTGATTTATGACATTTGACCAATGGCATTTGGACTTTATGATGGTGTAAAAGTGATATGCATTCAATAGAAACCATCCTTTGAGTTTTGAATTTAGGTCTTTCTGCAGGCTAGTAATGTATGCATCCTCTGTAGAGACACTGGACAGCAGCAGTGAGCCTGTTCCTAGGCAGTCCAGTGGTCATGAGGGTGAACGGACGACACTCTCCACTGTGCTGTGCTGCTAAGCTGGATGGTCCGTAGGATTCAACACATTTTCAACTTACAATATTTTCACTTTATGATGGCTTTATCAGAACACAACTGCATCCTACATCGAGGACCACCTGTATTGTGTATGATTGCTTTCATACCATAAGAGCAGACTTTTTCTTTCTAGAAATTGTCCAACAGTTTTCCAAAGTGTTTACACCATTTTACATTCCTCTGAGTTCAGTCCCCCCATATCCTTACTACCACTTAGTGTGGTCAGTTTTTAGTTTTGGCCCTTTTCTAGTGCTGTGGCATATTATTTGGTTTTAATTTGAATTCTTCTAATGATGATGATATTGAGCAGATTTTCCTAGGCCTGTTTGCCATCCAGACATCTCCTTTGGTGAAACATATATTCAAATCTCATGCTTGTTGTTAAGCCATGGATCTGGAATG
The DNA here is from genome assembly GCA_004027655.1 of Graphiurus murinus. Classification (NCBI taxonomy): domain Eukaryota; kingdom Metazoa; phylum Chordata; class Mammalia; order Rodentia; family Gliridae; genus Graphiurus; species Graphiurus murinus. The sequence goes on along the minus strand of PVLC010002246.1, from coordinate 53,888 downwards.
TCTCTCAAAAACTCAGGTGTTGGGAGTATGGTCCCCAGAGCAGCAGATTCAAAGGTGGGACTTTTGAGCAATTGTTGGGTCATGAGGGCTCTGACCTCATTGGTAGATTAATCCAAGCTGAATGGAATACTGGGAGGAAATAATTGGAATATGTAAGTAACTCAGGGCATGCCCTGGACGGGTTTATCTTGTCCCTGGCTTGTAGTCAGTCTCTCTCTTTCTCTCTCTCTCTCCCTTCTCTTTCTCTCTCTTTTGGCTGCCATGGACTGAGAAGCTTTCTCTACCATTTCCCCCACCCCCCAGCCCCCGTGTTCTGCCTCACCTCAGGCTCAAAGCAATGAAAGCTGGCCAACTATGGACTGAACCTCTGAAACCTGAGCCATAATAATTTTTTCCTCCTCTAAGTTATTCTTGTTAGGTATTTTGGTCACAGTGATCAAAGATGATTCATATAATTTATTTTTTTTAGATGGGGCTATTTATTTTGTCATTAAATTCTGGAGGGTTTTCACTATAATCTGGATATAAGTCCTTGGTCAGATAAGTGATTTGCAAATATTTTATTTCTTGTGTTCATCTCTTTGTTTTGTTAACAATGGCTTTCAAAGAAAGATCTTAAGTTTGTTAAAGTTCAATTTATCATTTTTTTCTTAATGGATCATATTTTTGGTCTTTTATTTTGGAGATATTTGAATAACTCCAGTTCACAAAGACATTTCCTTACATGTTCTTCTATAAGTTTTAAAATTTTAGGCTTCACCTTGAGGACTATAACTCATTTTAATTTTTCTTTATGGAGTGAGGTATAGATAATAATGCTTATTTTTTCTTTGTATATGGATACCAAGTGTTCTGACATCACTGAGTGAAGGGTTGTCTTTTACCCACCGTGTGGACATGGCCCATTTGTTGATATCAACTGAGTGTTTGTGGGTCTGTTTCTGGATCCTGGTCTTTCCATTGATCCCCTGTCCACTCGATGCTCATGGCATGTTGTCTTGGTCATTCTAGCTTTCTAACAAGCTTTGAAATCAAGTAGTGTAAGGCCTCCAACTTTGTTCTTTGTTTGATGCTTTTAGGTTCTGAGTTATTCTGGGCCCTTTCCATTTCCATATGAATTTTAGAATCAGTTTGTCAATTCTACCAAAAAGCCTGTTGTGATTTTGACTGGGTCTAGTTGATCTGTGGTTTAATTTAGAGAGAAGTGGTATCTTAACAACATCAAGTCTTTTGGTCAATAGGTACAGTACCTCTCTCCACTTAGTTAGGTTTGTAATTTTCTTCAATGATGTTTTTGTAGTTTTCAGGGGAGTTTAGGTCTTGTACATCATTTGATATTTTTATTCTTAAGTAGACTCAATTTTTGTTGACATCCTAAATGATATGAAAGTTTTAGTTTCAATTTCTGGTTGTTTTGGGGATGAGAAGGTGTCCCGAGAGATCGGATATGGGATGTGAGAAGGAGTGTACTTAAAGAAGCCCTATCCGGGGTAGTGGGAGGTATTTCTTGGTGGAGATGGGGAGGAGTCTGCCCCTTTCCCACTCTGATCCTGCTACCTCGACTTGGGAGGATGTACTAGGGCCTCTTCTCCTCAGACAAAATGCAGTGATGCCCCCGGGACCTTAGATAAGGACAGAGCCTTGTAGAGCATGGTCAGAACACCCTAGGATGCTTGTATGGTACATGGACAAGAGGGTTTTTTTGTTTTGTTTTTCTTTCTTTTTTTATGTAGTTAGAAAACTGGACACTGTGCATCCAAACTGATTTCACAGACAATGTTTTTATGAGGTTAAAGTTTAAAATAAAATGGTGACATTAAAGATAAATGTTAAGAAAATAGTTGTATAGGTAATGTAGACAGATCCTAAAGGTATTATGGGACTATGGACTATTTAGTAAATAATTGAGTAGGGGATAAAGCCTCTAAGAAGGAAAGGAAGAAAAGAGAAGGGAAGTCATTATTCTCTCGGGCCTCGTGTGAGAACGGCACAAATTACATGAACTACACTCATCCTTATCATTACTGTCACCATCTCCCGGTCTCTGTTCTGCACTAGGAAATTCTCACACATTGTCTCATTTAATGTTAAAAGCAATCTCAAAGGAGAAGTCAATAACTACTATTCCCATGTTACCAAATGACAAGAACAAGAAAAGGCAACTGAGGCAGAGAAGGAAGGGAGCCTTGGGGTGGAGAAGAAAGGATTGTGTGTGAGACCTCACATTCTAACACTTCCAGTTGGAGAAAGAGGAGGAGAGGAGGAGGAGGAGGAGGGAGAGGAGGAGGAGGAGGAGGGAGAGGAGGAGGAGGAGGAGGAAGAGGAGGAGGAGGAGGAGGAGGAGGAGGAGCAAGGCCCCTGCTGGGGAGGAGCAGGTTGCATGTGACTTGTGCTCACCTCCAGGATGAGCTCACTGTCCCAGCTGCTTTCCTGCTGAGGTACTGAGCTCCCTGTTGTAGGAGGTATCCAAGCTGGCACATTATTGTTTTTCTATTCATCCAGAGGTATCTGAGCCCATTCATTTTTCTTTGTGTTTTGTTGTGAGGTGGAGAGGGGAAGACTTTCTTAGACTCTGAGGCTCCAGGTCTGAGAGTAGCCCATTTAGACTTCCCTCTGCTGGATTCTACCCAAAGGAGGAGGACTCCCATGGTGCAACAGGGTGGCACTCTGACCTCAGCCTTGACCAAGTTCTGCCACTGTCCTCCCATGCGGCCTTGTCCATCCCTTCCCTTCTCCAGCTCCCCAGGAATAAGGTGGCAGAGTAGAGGGTCTGTGTGACCCCTGGTGGCCATAGACTCCCAAGAGGAAATGTGTCAAGCATCCACAGCAGGACTCGGCCTCTCTCCATCAGGTTCTCAGCCTGGTAGGAATCAATGGATCTGTGTACAATGCACAATGAATGAATGAATGAATGAATGAATGAATGAATGAATGAATGAACGAACGTGTGCCTCAGAGGATAGTTAAGGTTACACTGTCACACTAATGTCAGTGAGAATCCATCAGTGCTAAATTCCTGGGCAAAGACCACGGGGCTGCAGATTGGCCTCGCACAATAAGGCAGCTCCTTCCTCTTCTGGCCATGGTAGAGTTCTTGACAGGACGGATCTTGATGCATTCCTGGACAATGACAGTGAAGGGTCGAGGGCAGTGGGTGTCTCCATATCAGTCAGTTTTGGGGAGACAGAGACTTCAGCTCAGGGATCTGAGTCTTTCAGGTCTTGGGAGAAGAAGACAATTGGGAGGATGCTCCTGCTTATGACAAAGGTGAAGGAGGTGCTTCAGGTAGCACCCCATAAGAGAAAGGCTGAAAGCAAACATGCATGCAGGTGTATACACACACACACACACACACACACACACACACACACACACACACACACCTGGGCATGTGCTGTGTACCCAAGAATGTACTAAAGTAAAACTGATTTGGGCTCAGAGAGATTTGATTTTATGCTAAACAAATTTCATCAGGATTTTCATATGAAGAGTCTGTTCTTCCCCAAATGGGCCCCACCTGGCTGCATTTTAATGTGGTCAAATCCAATCTCCTAATTCTCTGCAGGCCCCGTGTCTGGTTCTGGGGACTGGCTCCTGGCTGCTGGCTGAGCTTGGGGGAGGTGGTTGCTACCACTTTCAGAGGACTGGACTTCTCTACCTGGAGCTTGGAGCATAAAGGAATGAAAAGTGAGGGTCAGTGTGAAGCAGAAGATGGAGGCCTCCAGAAGGATGGCCAGAGGCACCCCTAAAGCCCTAAAAACTTAAGGTCCATGGGTTTCCACTGTTGAATTTCTATTTGCCATTCGTCACCCACTGAGTACTGCTGTGCCCCAGCCAGGCACCAACTTTCCCTGCTTCTAAGAGGTCCAGGGAGTAGGATGGCCCACCCTAAATACCAAAATAAGATACCTGGTTCAATGTGAATTTCCTATGAACAACAAATACTTTGCTAGCATGTGGATCAGGCCTGTTCAGATGGAGAGGTGAGCGCAGCCCCAGCCTTAAGGGATCCTTGGCGGGTGTGGCCATCTCAGACAGGGACTGTGGTGCCCACCATGACGCCTGTCTTCTGCTTTCATGGTCACACTGAGAGCCCTGCTCCTTGGTGCCCTGAATTGGAGGCAGGGCCACTGCACAGGTTGCCCCTCCCTGGCCTCCCAGAGGACATGGAGGACAAACGGAGGCCCAGGGTGAGCATTCTGTGATGCATGGGATCAACGCAGCATTCACCTGGAAGCTGAGCAGAGTTGGGCTTTCGGGAGACAGGGACTACAGCACGGCCTGTAGCGGTGAGCACAGGGCCTCTTAACCACTGTAACAGATGGTGGCCGGACCTGGTGTCCCTGTTATGAGGGAGTTTTCATGGAGGGCAGCTCAGTGGGGTGAGTCAGGCATGGCTGCTGTCTCAAAGCTGAGAAATGGAAGGCTCTGGATATGGGGACTCCCTCACCTCAGAGACTGGGTGAGCCCCTGGCAAGCCCACTGTCCTAAGACGCCAGAGTGGGCAGCAGCGGGTCAGCACCCCCTCCTCACCCCATCCTGCCGCTGGCTATTCCGAGAACCTCCTGGAGAGGACTCTGGAGCCCATGCTGTCCAGGACTGTGACTTCTGCTTACACCGACACATCTAGCTTCTGCCGGGCTGGGAGCCTGAGAGCTGGAGCATTCACTCCAGGGCATTTCTGGAGCAAGGGGATATGCGGTGTGCACAGCCCAGTGGTGGCCAGAGAGGCCACTGGGTGGCAAGCGAGCCCGCCTGCTGTCCTCATGCCTACACTCCCCCGGTCCTTGTGCGACTCGTCAGTCCAGGTGCAGAGCTTATCTGGCCCCAGGGCCCCAGCACAAGAAAAAACACTGGTGAATGAATGGAGGGATAGATGAGAAGGTGAAGGCTGCATCATGTCAGAGACAGGCTGGCATTTGCTCTGTCTCCTGTTATTAATATGATTCATTATAAAGTAAACATAGTATTTTAGTCTTATGACAAGTCCTGTTATTTTTATTTGTATTATATAATAAGCATGTTTTTGTTTTTCACAAATTATTTTTATTATAAAATTAAAATGTTATCTTTTTTCTTGTTTTGTCTTTTTGGTACTGGGGATTGAACCCTGGGGTATTCTACCTCTGGGATATACCCCCAGTGCTTTTTCTTTGAAACAGGGTCTCACTAAGTTGCTGAGGCTGGCGTAGAACCTGCAATCCTCCTGCCTCAGTGTCCCAAGTACTGGGATTATGGGCATGTGCCACTACGCCCAGCTAAAATATTATCTTTATCATAAAATAAACATCTGCCGGGTACAGCAGAGGTGAGGCAGAACATCATGGCAGGGGTGGGGTAGGGTAGTAAAGCAAAGCCACTCACTTCATGGCAGCCTGGAAGAGAGAGGAAAAGGGCTGAGTCCCAATATCCCTTTCAAGGGCACGCCTCCGATGATCTCACTTCCTCCCACTAAGCTCCACCTCCAGAGGTTTCTACCATCAGCTGGGGACCAAGCCTTCAATGCATGAGCCTTTCAGGGACAATTAAGATTCAAACCATAACAAGCCTCCTGCACTGAAGTTGTGGAGAACACTGGAACCTGACCTCTGATTCTCTGTGCTCTCCTGGCTCAGCCCCTCCTCAGACAAGTCTGCCCCTCGCCCCTCAGCAGCCTGCAGTGGGCCAGGTCTGTGAGAGCCCAGGGTGTCCGTTGCCCACTTCTGGGTCAGAGTACAGAAATGCTTCCCTTCTTAAGATAACATGAGCCAGTCCTAGAGGGACACACCTAAGACCTTGGGAAACTGCTTGGGGCCCCAGGAAAGAGGCTGTGACCAGGTGACACCAAGTCCTCCCCAGCATACACACGGCAGCAGCCAGAAGTGAGCTGTACTCCCCCAGTCCTTCCCAGCCTCCTCAGCTTTTCCAAGACTTCTCTAGTCTGCTCCAGCCTCTCTAGTCCTTCCCAATCTTCCCCAGTCCTCCCCAGTCCACCCCAGCCTCCCTTATTCCTCCTACGCCTCCCTCAATCCTCCCCAGTCCACCCCAGTTTTCGTTAGTCCTCTCCAGCCTACCTCAGCCTCCCAGACCCATTTAGTCCTCCCCAGCCTCCTCCAAGGGGCTCACTCTGCCCACAGTCCCCTCAATGCCCTCCAGGGTACCATCCAGCTCCTTCCCACCTTCTTTGCTCCATTTCACCCCCCCCCCTGCCCATACAGGGGCTGTTTGTCACTCCCAGGATTCCACCATCTCTGGACCATCTGCCACTGTGTCTCTGCCACTCACCTGCACGTTCATTGCTCAGCTGACACCTGACACTCAGCCCATTACCACTCCTCATTCCCGTGTACACTGCTGCATCCCCAGGCTCCAGCCCCCAGGGCCCCAGAGCAACAGCCTCTCCTGCCCCTAGCCTCTGTCTTACAGTACTTTGCTCATCTATTCTCACTTGCAGCTCAGAGCACCCTGTGTCTTTTCCAGGGCTGCCCTCTCTTCCTGGAAGATTTGCAGGTTCATCTTCGTTAGGGCCAAATCATGTCTGTCCCCCTAGGTCCTTTAGACAGGGCTCAGTTGTGTCCCCGAGATATTCATATGTTGAAGTCCTAATCCCTGGTACCTCAGAATGGAGATAGTTTAAAAACAAAGTCATTAAGGAGAACCCTAATCCTTTATGACTTGTGTCCTTATAAGATGGGGAGATCAGGACACAGACACACAGAAGCAAGACCATGAAGACACAGGAAGAAAACACTATCTACCACCAGAAAAACCAACCCTGCCTGCACCTTGATCTTAGACTTCCAGCCTCTATGACTGTGAGAAAATAGAATCCTGTTTGGTCCTCCAGGCTGGGGTACTTTGTTATGGCAGTCTGAGCAGACTAGGCTAGACAGTGTCACCTGCATCTACCCCAGAGCATGAGATGGCTCTTGTTAGCCCTTCCACCTCAAGTCCCCTTTGTTGGCACTGACATCTTAGCCCCAGGACCCCAGCAGAAAGAACCACACCTCCCTACTTTCCCATTGCTATGATTTGAACATAGACTGTTCCCTGGAAAAGCTCCTGTATTAGCAATATTAGCAATGCAAAAAAATGTTCAGAGGTGAACTAGGGGCTCTGATAGCGCCAGTGGATACCTCCACTGAAGGATTAATAACTTGATGGATTTCCTGGGTGGTCATTTGGGCAGGTGGGGTGCAACTGGAGGAGGTGGGTCACTGGGGGTGTGACCTTGGTCACTTCTGGCCTCTCCCTCTCCTTCTAGCCTCCATGATGTGAGAGTGACTTCTTTCCACCATAACTTGCCACCGTTTTCTTCTGCCTTGGAGCTGGCTGACTCTTTTCTCCTCTAAGTTGTTCTTGTCAGGTATTTTGGTCATCGTGATGAGAAAAGCTCACTAAAACATCCACGATATGGGCAACGGAAAGGAAAAAATGCTTGTCAATCAATGAACCCCGGGCAGCCTTTTGGCCAGCAGACCTTTCAGACCTGGATAAATGTTATGAATTGTGTTTGGATGGTGACAGCAGACCCAACCTGATATTTATGACCTGCTTCTTGAATTTCCTGGGGAGTGATACTCTCTGCTCTTAAATTTATGACCCTCCAGCATAGTCCCAGATCAGTCAGGGGATTGCAAATGGGCTCTCTGCTAATAGCGTGGGCAGACAGTGCGGGAGGTGACGTGATCCTTAGTCCTGGGGTCAGACAAGAGCCTTCCCCACCCACGGAGGGATGCTTTGGAGCCAAGAAGCGTTTCCTCCTCCATCTTCTCCTTCGCAAAAACCTCAAAGTTTATAGATAAATCAGTATGTCCTAACCATTGTCTCTCATTATTTTGACATGGCTACATACCACCTCTCCTTTTTAAAATATTTCTTTTTAAATTGACTCATTGCCCCCTAAAGGCCAGATGACCTGGGACCATAAGACACCAAATCCACTTTCCTGCCATCCCTAGGCCTGTGCTAAATTGGGTGGGAACAGCCATTGGGTCATCTGCAGGGTTGGAGAAATATGGGGAGGATTTATATCCCTGCTTGACTCCTAGAAAGGAGACCTCCAGAAAGAAAGTCAAAGCTCAGGGGCTTAACCTTCCTGAATCCCCCAGTAACAATTTGAGCTCAGTTTTACTAAAGAAGCAGGCTAATTTCCTTGCCTGGGGTGCTGGAAGTCTACAGGTGAGGAAGAGGCATTGCAATAGAATAAGCTCAGGTGGGCATGGTAGCACATGCCTATAATCCCTAGTACCTGTGAGGCGGAGACAGGAGGATCACAGGTTTAAGGCTAGCCTCAGCAACTTAGCAAGGACCTCAGCAACTTAGTGAGTACCTGTTTCGAAATAAGGTAGACCTGGGGGTATAGCTTGGAGGTAGAAAGCCCCTGGGTTCAATCCTCAGTATCACTAAATAAATAAAAATTAATTAATTAAAAAATTTAAAAAGAGGATAGAATAAGCCCTTGAAAGCTCAAGAGCTGCCCTTGGAGCGGCCCAGGCACTGGAAGATGCTGGAATTCCTCAGAGGTGTGCCCACCCGCCATGTTGTTGTTCTTGTTTTCAGAAGAACAATATTCACAAAGCAGCATAGATTTTCCCAACATGAGCTACAGCTGGAAATCAGCACGCAGATGGGAAGGCTGATCCCTCTGTAAGGACAGGTGCTGGGAAGAGCTTGACCAGCCAAAGCCTGGCTGGGACCCACTGCCCGCTGTGTCTGCCGGAGATGGGACAGGCATGCCCAGGCAGCTTGTCACATCAGCCCAGCCCAACTTCCCTATACCTGTGTTGGGCACCACTCCTACTCACTGCCCGCGGCTCAGCCACGGAGGCTGGGCCTGCTCCCACAGCCTCCCTGTCTTTCTAAGTGTGGAGGTGCAAATATCTGAGTGGAAAAGAGTGGCAATCTTACTCAAGCGTTCAGAAAATAGTTGCTTTAATAAAATAAAGGCAATATGAAAGTTTCCATTAGTTTCTAGTAATGGATCCCGTTTTCTCAGCGTACTAAGCCCTGGATAAGGCGAGTCATGCGTGATTTCGTGTGCAGCTTGCCATCAGTAGGTCAGTCTCTGGAATGAATTGTGCTCTCATTCTTCTTGTAGAAGTCCCATGGGCCACAGAAATGGTTTGGGGTGCAGAGCACTGATTGCCAGAGTCCCCTTCCTTGGGAGCCCTGGGGAGGCGAGGCCCTGGAAGCTCCCTTTGGATACAGAGCTCAGGCCCTCTTTCACTTTCTCTGCTTTTGCCTGGTGCTGCTGTCCCCGAGTGCACATGTCTGCCGAGCCAGAGCCTCCACTGCCTCTTTCCTCCTATGTCTCTGCAGACCAGCAGAATATCCTCCCCCTCTCATCGCCAACCAGGAGCTTGGTCTGGTTTCTTGGGAAGAGAAAGAAAAGAAGGTTGTTGAAGGCCAGTCTGGGATTGCTGTATGCCCCAGCCAGCATCCAGGAAATTGCAATATGTAGGCTCAGTCCAGGACCCCTGAAGGCTGCTTTGGGGCTTCACATCCCATGAAGCTAGGGGAGAGAGTAGGAGAAATGGAGACTATGTTGTTCCAGGGATGCAGGGGGATTTTTATTTGGTACTGAGGATTGAACCCAGGGACATTTTACCTCTGAGCTAGATCTCTAGCCCCCCCCCCTTTAAATTTTTGAAACAGAGTCTCACTAAGTTGCTATGGCTGGCCTTGAACCTGAGACCCTCCTGTCTCAGCCTCTGAAGGACAGGGATTATAAGCATACACCACCATGACAGGCATAGAGAGCTTTTGAGTGGTGAGGCCTGTGGGTCCCAAAGCACAGAGTTGGGCTTAGGATGCTCCGGCTCCAGGGAGCAGGCTAAGGCCCTGTCTCTGCCTCTCCAGCAGCTCCAAGGGAGCCCTTCGTCCTGTGAGAGGTAGCCAGGGCCTTGGGCACAACAAATGGTGAGTTCTCCAGAAAAGAGGGCAGCCCTGGCTCCTCCTTCCCTGTCCCCATTCCCAACCTACCCCACCTAGCCTAGGATCCACAAGAGGCAAAAGAATGGCCCACTCTAGGCCAGGGAAGGAGGAAGGAAGGCCAGCTTTCCAAGGTCAGCAGCCTCCTGAGGCTGCACCCCCTAGTACGTGGAGCCGGGCTAGTGACAATAACTACTTCCACTGGATTTCTGTGACAACTAAAATAATGGGTTATCAACTTTGGTACTGAGCTGTTCTACATTGGCTTTGAGCCCTCAAAAGGCATTTTCTATGAAAGCAGGACAATCATTATACCAAATATTACAATCAGCAGTGGAATTCAGGCAAAAGAGACTCTCTCTAAGGTAAAATTACAAATCAATGTATTTCTACCTTTTGCATTTTATTTTATTATTTTATTTTTACTGAAAATTGAACCCAGGAGCATTCTTCCTCAGAGCTACACCCCCAGGCCCTTTTATTTTTATTTTGAAACAAGGTCTCCCCAAGTTTCTGTGGCTGGCCTTGAACCTGCGATTCTACTGTTTCAGTCTTCCAAGAATTGGGATTACAGGTGCTCACCACCATGCCCAGCCTATTTTTGAACTTCTTTTTTTTAAGTTTATGAATTTATGTATTAAATTCAACAAACAGATAAGTATTTCTTTATGAACTTATGGATCAAAACTACAACAAAAATAAACAAAAAGCATTTCCTAAGTCCCTAAATGGCCACACTGCCTATAGCCTATGTCTGGTGTGCCCAGGGGTCCCTGTAGGGAGGTGGCCTTTCTGGCTTGAAGGCTTCTGTCCAAGGCTGCTGGGACTTTCCTAGGGGTGGCCACAGCGCCCTCTGCTGGAGTCCTGAATAACCGGGGCTTCGCTTACCTAGACACAGCCAGAGCTGTTACCGCCGGGCTGGCCTTGCTGGGCTTCCCTGTCAAAGCCACGCTGACATCCAGCTCTCGACTCAAGGCAAGGTTCTTTTCCCACTTGTGACCTATGGGGAGTGTTCAAGAGAAGTCAGAATACCCCAGTGGCTACACACACACACACACACACACACACACACACACACATACACACACACACACACACACATATACACACACACACACAAAATCCTGTTTGTGAAGGACCACAAACACACACACATATTTATATTTGTGGTCAGCAACTTGTTAAATTGAGGAGGAAAATATATTTAATCTTGGCCTGTGCTGTTGCAAAAAGGGCCGTCCCAATTTAATTTGCAGGCTGTGATAGTTACATGTGCTGACGTGCTGCCGTATCCATTGTGTACCAAATTGGATTTGTGTATTATTGCTTTCTAAATTGCATGCCTAGTTCAGCAAAATTGTTCATCAGTGTTTACTGGCTTTATGCTTAATAAGATGCCCCATAATACCTTGCTGCCAGGATGTAATGCAGCCCGTAATTGCCTAGTAAAAATAAATTACATAAAGTCGGCATTATCAACTTATCTAAATCCTCTCACGCCACAACCAATAATTAAATGCTGAGAACGTTTTTTCAAAAACGATAACTCAATGATTGTTACTTCACTCATTTTAATGTCCGCATTTGGGGACAGACAGTAATTCCTTCAACGTGATGGGGGAGATGGAAAGAAACCAGCTGGGTTTGGCCTTTCAGGACTCAAGGCAGCAGGAGGGACGCTGCAGCCCCAGCTGTCCTGAGGAGGGACCTATGGGCGCATACAGGCCAATGTACCAGGGTATGCGAAAGGGGCACAGGTGGGAGAACTGTCTTGGTCAGAACCAGGCCTCTGTCCATTCTTGCACAAGTCCAAACAACAAGCATGTCCCTAGCGCTTTTTATGTACCAGACTGAGTCCAAATCTAGGGGGTGATTTCTGAAATAAATTGTCCTCAACTGGGTTGGTCCTTGCTGCAAATGACAAATAAATGAATTCCAGGAAGAAATTAGATTACATCTGCCCACAAATGCTGTACCCTTAATATCTTCAAAGAGCTCTTTTCCTGCCCCTTAAGACATTTAAGGGGATGCAATAATATACACACCAAGAGGACACATGTACAAATATCCGTGTGTCATGCCTAATATAGATCCCTTTCCAACAAAACAGTTTTGAGCAATATTATAAGAACAACATACTGACTTATTAAGCACCTCCAGAGGGTTACGGTTTGTAAATCTGTGACACAATTGTTGAATCTAAACTGTGGTCCAATCTGATTTTTTACTACATCTGTGTCATTTCATCCTATTCTTTCCTTGAAGGATAACCACAATCTTGGCAGTCATTTGGCTGTGGTCGAAGGAACCTCAGGTCAGGTCAGACAGCTGGAGAAGGGTGTGGATTAGGGACTCCGTGTCCACTTGAAACCAGCCTGTGATTTCCTGACCGGTATTGGGTGCTATGTTCAAAGAGAAGAAATTCTTAAAAGTCTGAGAAAGTGACAATGAAGGTCTGCATTTGTGGAGTGGATCTTGTCTATGTTGATCATTTTTCTGTCATCAGAACTCTTCGGGATAGGAATTATAGGAAGTATCTCCATTTGGCAAAGGGAGAAACAGAGCCAGACAAGTTGCTGGGACAGAGTTGGCTCTAGAGTCTCGTTTCACACTTCCCATTCTCTAGATTCCATGGCTGATGGATGCAACCTCACCAGGACTACTGATGCTGAAAAGAGAGACCTGCGAATCCACTGACAGGTCCAGATGTTGAGACAATGCCTCCAAGGTGCCTTCTTTTCATCCCTCCCTCCCTTCATCTATCCATCCAGTATTTTTTTTTTTTTTGAGGCATCCATCTATCAACCATGGGATAAGCTAATGCCTTTCGCCTATTGGGACTTGATGGCTTCAGAAGTGGGTAGTTGACCCCAAGACCAAGAAGGCATGCAGTCCCATGCAGGTGCACCTCAGAGCTACTTCATAAGCAGGCAGGGGAATAAGAATCCTGTTTATTTCTCTTCTACCTAGGATAACAATCACCAACAAATGCCCCTACACCATGAGCATCGGTACAAAACTAACCATCCAAACTGTCACCTGGCTCCTCTGACCACAGCTGTCCAATTATCCCAAGCACTGTCATATCCTACAGTGCGGCTAATCTTTTCTCTCAGTTCCCTGATGGAATTTGGCCTGTGTACTCCAAAGAAGTGCAAAGCTCCTTAGAATGTGCAATCCCCATACATCTTTTCTTTCACACTGAGATGGGCTGATTATTCCCAGTCTCCAAATACCCTAGAAATGCTAGAATCAGTAAGCTGAATGTGGCTTTTAGTCTGTGATTTCCATGATCAGATTAGCACAGATTATTGATCAGGGTCCATGGATGATATTATCTTGAAGGAAGGGATTCCCAGTACCGAGCCCAAGACCCAGTAGGAGCTGAACAATTGTCTGCTTGTTGCTGTATAGCAAAGTAATCATAGTTTGGCAAAACAACTATTCCTGAATGAATGACTAAACGAACCAAGGAGGTGTGAAAGACATCCTAGAGGTTAACTAACTGGAAATGGTCACTATTTGCAGAAGGTAGCCCTCAGAAATCAAAGAAATTCTCTCCTGTGGATGATCCCCCATTCTGAGAAGCAAAGCAAACAGGGAGCCAGCCACAAGGAGGGGTCATGAGATAGGAGAAATCTCATGTCATAGTAACACATTTTCTTTGATTGAGGGACTCAAGAATGATGTCCCTATTCTGGGCGGGACTCTTTGATGAAGACAGAGCTTAGAGGGAAGTTTGACTGTACTGGAGGAAGTAGAGGAGGTGGACAGCTTTAGGGGAGTGAAGAGGTGACAGCTTTGAAGGTGAGTTTTGCACCTGTGATCACGGTGGAGGGAGTGGATGGGGTGATTCCATGGCAGTATCTGTGGTGAAGATGGTAGAGGGTGTATTCTGATGAATTCATGACAGTATCTGTGGTTAAGATGGTGGAGGGGTATTGGTGGTGATTCCATGTCAATATCTGGGGTTAAGATTATTCTGCAGTGGTTGTAAGTGAGAATGACGGTGTGTTTGCTGGGTAATGTCACACAAGTCACTGAACTCTCTATGCTTCGGCTTCCATATTGCTCTCAAATGAGTGCCTTGGTGGCATCTACCACACAGGGCTGCCCAGAGAAAGCAGAAGATGGATGAGAAGCATTTGAGGGGAACCTGCTCCTGGCAGCTCTCTGCCATCTTGGCTCCATAGTGGTGGCCATGGTAGTGCCCTGACTGATGCTGTGATGGCTGACATGGAACAAGTTTTCTCCTTTCAGTCTCATCTACCACAACCCAGACAGTTTTGCTGCGGAATAGGGACTCTCTTGCTTTGGGGCATGCAAGATGCACCTGGGAACCTGCCAGGCATGTATATTCTAACAGTTCCTGGTCTTTTCCAGTGGGTTGGGTAGCAGGACGGGGATCTGCATTTTTAATAAGCTCCCTGAACAATGTGCATGCAGACGATCCCTGCACCTACTTCAAGGAGTGTTGGGGTCTTAGCCGGGCCCGGAGAGACCTCACCTCAAGATGGCGCCTGGCAGAGTGCCAGGAACAGCTGCAGGTGGTAACATCCTCGGGCTGTGCCACACTAGAGCGCATGCACTAGCACACCCGGCTCATGGCCTGAGAATGCTCCCAGGTGAGAGCTGTATGCAGGCACCTCGTGGCTCAAGCCCTGGTTGGATTTAAGAGTATTCCACTTCTCGCGCAGAAAACGAATGGTTACGGAGAGAGACGACTACTACTATGAGGACGGTTACTGTTAGAGTTGCTGTTAGAGGACGTTATGGTTACTGCTTGGGTAACGTCCTCGGTCCCAGAGAGAGAGAGAGAGAGAGAGAGAGAGAGAGAGAGAGAGAGAGAGAGAGGTACAATAAAAGAAGCTTGAACCAGCAACGCGTGATTATCATCTCCATTGGGTCCTCACGGTTGAGGGCCCGGCTCGGGGGACGATAAAGGAGTTTGACATGGGGACTTGAATGGGTTGTCCCATGGTCAACAGGGCAGTCTGAGGCATGATGGAACCCCTTTCTCAACCCTGGGGAAGTGATCCCTCCCTTGCCCCTGTCTGCAGCCCACTGTCCAGGCAAATAGCCTGCTGGATGCAGGCCCTGGGCTGGGGAGTTGGGCATTCAAGAGCCATCCAGGCAGATCAAGAGCATCAACCAGGATCAGCAAGGTGTGTCTACATATCAAAACTCCCTGAGGCCCACCACACTGTTCACATGGCTAAGGAGCATCTCCGGGCTCATTGGGTCCTGTGGGGATGAGGCCTGGATCCAACATGGCTTCTTGTACTTCTCACATTCACCTAGAAACTTGCAGCAAGCAAACTGTCCTCTTATCCCCCAAACTAGTAGCAATCCCCAGAGCCTTGAATCCCCAGGACCTGCAGCCCTGGGGCTAAGTCAAGGACAAGGGAAAGAAGGCAGCACAAAGGGGGGGGGGTGTCATCATCCTCGCCAAGCAGGTACCTCTAGGACTCGGAGGCTGAGAAGAGGGCTCCTCGGCTGCTGCCTGCCAGGAAACAGACATCTTCACGTCCTCAGTCTTCCAGATCTGTCCAGAAAAAAATAACATATCATGGGCTGGGAAAATAACATGTCTGCAGGCTCAGGTTGCTCGTCCTACCCCCTCATAGCTGGGGGCCCCTGAAGAAAGGGATAGGAGCATATGCACTTCCCCCCTTTCACTTCTGATTAATTTATTACCAGGAAAAAGCTTGCCTAGGCTCTAGCTCTCCTTCATGGAAGTCCAACTGATCACAATTGCAGCTTAGATGGGTTCCCTCCCACCCGGGTCCCCAAGGGCATCTCCCTCCATTCTCAGACTTGCATTGGCAAGACTCAGCAGCTGGTTTTTTATCACCTTGCTAAGTCAATGACCTCTTGTCCCTAGTGCCACCATCTTTATGGCCTCCTGGTCCTTTGCATCTGGCCCTGAGTCTCCAAGCTCTGTGTGCAGGTGTCCTGAGGCCAGCATATGGCTTCTCTCTTGCTGAGTCTGGACTTTCATCGCCCAAGGAGAAGAACCAGCCTCCACTCAAATGCTTCAGCAAGTTCCCCCAGGTGCACACAGTACTGGGCAATTCAAGAACACAGCTACCATTCTGAGTGCAGGACTGTGAGGGTGTGGAAGACTCCTGGTATTTTGGGCAGGCCCAGGAAAGACATATACCACCTGCCGCCCAGCCCTGGGGGGCTAGAGGTGAAGACCAGACCCCACCAAGTCCGGAACTTTGTGTCTTCCTCATCTTCCAGCCAACTCAGACACCTCGCTCTCTGCAGAGACCCTGTGCCCCACAAAATCTACACATAGAGCCCTGTACTGAGACTTTCTGGGGGTTCCCTTCCTCAGGCTAATCTCTACTGTCCATGCTTGCTGGCCCTTCAGCCTGCACACATTTCTCCAGACTTGGCTGAAATGCCAGGTTTCCTGAAGTCTCTCTGTTGGCAAAGAAATCTATTCTTCCTTTGGGCCCCTGCCACATTGCTTCATTCTGTTTCCCAAAGCAACATCTTATCCTGAGACTTTGAGCCTTGTTGGCCTTGGAGGGCAAGGCCAAGTTTCAGCCAGGTGTACACACAGCAGGCTTTCATTAAAGTTTGCAGAATGCAATGGCAATATACTTGAGTATTTTATGCAGTAGAATGGCATTTCCTTTCATGCATAATGAATTCAAATGACAGTCTCTTGAGTAAGCTTCTTAGTTATTCCCTTTCTTTACCCATTCCTTTATCCTTCCTGTCAATCTCAGAAAACTCACCTGTGACTTGTTCTTCCCATCTTAACCCTCAACCTCTATGTTTTCTTCTTTTCTTGATTTCCTGAAGCTCCTTCCTCTACAATACTGTCTTCAGATGGTCCATGGCACTCTCAATTATCTCAACCATGGAATATATGTCACACACATACCATTTTTTCTGTTTGCCTCTTCTACTAGAATATGAGTATCCTGATTAATCTCTGTTATCTGCAGTGGCTTGTATGAAGTGATCAGCATGGTTAGAGTTCAGTGAATGTTGGATAGGTGGATGGATGGGAGAAAGTGAAGAAGGAAGGAAGGAAGGAACGAAGGAATGAAGGAAGGAAGGAAGGAACGAAGGAAGGAACGAAGGAAGGAACGAAGGAAAACTGAAGGGTCAAGATGGTGTGTAGGTGGATGGGTTAATGGATGAATGGAAGTAATGGAAGGATGGATGGGCAAGTGGATGAACAGATGGATGGATGAATAAATGAAGGGAGGGACAAACTGGTGTGTGAGTGGATGGACTAGTGGATAAACATAAGGATGGATGTATGGATGGGTGGGTGGATGGGTGGATGGATGGGAGAATGGATGGATGAAGAGATAAATAGTTGAGTAGATAGATTAATGGATGGATAAATGGGTAGCAAGGTGAGTTGAATAAATGACACACTTATCTCTTTTCAGCATTGGGCTAGGATCTGTTGAATTTGACCAGTCGATATTCATACCTTGTAACATTGTGATTTTTATTATATATGTGTGTGATGTCATATGTATAATTTTATTTCCTTTTTGTCTGGAAAGAGCCTTTCTTTTCCCTTCATTTTCTGTACATACCTAGTCTGAAGTAGTCTTTGATGCATCCTCTGGACCCCTGGAGGAGGTAGGCAAAATGGACATGGACATTTCCTGTGGCATGTCCTCATTCTGCCTGGGTCACACCTACCCGAACCATGCCGTCCTGACTCCCAGTGATGATGACGTGGTTTGTGTCACCAGCTGGACCCTCCACTATGCAGCAGCAGGTTATAGCTCCTTCTGGGCCCCATGCTGTGGTGATGCTGGCCAGGGGCTGTCCATTGATGTTCCACAGGGACAAGTGGGCTCCTGCACAGGAGACGATGGTGCCCTGCCGCAGCGAGAGCTGGCTGTACTCAGAGCTGGAGTTACTGCCAGCCTGAATGCTACTAGCTCAGCCACCCAGTTTCAATACCCAAGCACCCCACAACCTTCCATCTTCCAAAGACCAAGCAAGGCACCCCAAGATGCCCTAAGAAACCCACTTCTTCCTAGGTGACCCATGAGCCTACTGTATTTTCACACAACTATAAATTCTCACCCTTTCTATGCTGAAATCCTGTGTTCAGATGTTGCTTTCCATGGCAGATGCTGACTGGCCCACCCTTTGGGCTCCTCCTAGGTCCTCCTCCCTAGCTATAACCTGACTGTCACAGAAGACTGAGCCTGAAGACTGTCCCTGGCTCTGGATACAGGACCCACGCCTGACTGACCAGCCCTGGCCCCATGAAGAAGTTTTAGACTTCAAGAGGGCAGGGTGCTGAGGTTCACATGATAGCACATGGCTCATAAAATTGCAATGCCGCTGGGCATGATGGCACGCACTTGTAATCCCAGTATTTTGGAGGCTGAGACCGGAGGATCCAGTTTCACAGCCAGCCTCAGCTACTTAGTGAGGCTCTCTGCAATTTAGTAAGACCCTATTTCAAAATAAAGAATAAAAAATAGGACTAGGGGTGCAGCTCAGAGGTAGAATGCCCCTGGATTCAACCCCGAGTACTGCAAAAAACACACAAAAAAACAAAAAAACCAAACAAACAAACAAAAACTGCAATGCCCCTCAGGAGAGAATCTCTGTGGAGACATTTCCCTATTGCATCACAGAACTGCTCATATCCAGAGGCTCTGCTCTCTGAACCTGTCTGTCCTGTACCCAAGGGAGTTCTGGCCACTGACATCAGCTGGGGCTATGTCTTCAAGCCATGCTTAGCCACAGAAGGGATGGAGGGAACCCAGCGACAAGCTCTTCTATAAGCTCTGCTCTACTGTGGCACTTCCAGAATTGTTGAAGATAAGTTGGCCTGAGGCCAGGGCCAATGTCTAACACATTTCTGCCCAGCACCCAGTTCTGGCACAACCTGAACTCAGCTAGGATAATTGATGCCCGCGTTCTCTGGTGTCTGAGATCACAATTCATTATGGGTTTTATGCTCTCAAGCTCAGGGATTGGGGCTTTCCCCAATACATCAACTCATCTATCTATTCATCTGATACCCACCAATCCATCATTCATCCATTCACCTTCTATCTACACATCCACTTATCCACCCACAAATCCATCTACCCACACTCTCAACTATTTATCTATCTTTCCATCCCTCCACCTGCCATCCATTTAGCTGTCCATCCATCCATCCATCCATCTTTCCTTCCTTCCATCCTTCCTTCCTTCCATCTTCCCATATATCCACTCATCCATCTATCCATCTGATATCCATCCTATATTCCAGCCTTCTGGGAACACTTTCAGCCAAAGCTGACACCAGAAGCCTCCTCCATCATCTTCCCCTCCTCCCTTTGAGTCTTCTGCCCACATTATCCATGCCCTAGACTTTGGGGTTTTCTATGAGCAGATGCAGAAACCTCTGCATCCTCAGGGAGCCCTGTACTCCATGACGGGGCTTCCAGGTTGGAAGAAATTCCACACTGCCATGTATTTCTCTTAACTCCTTCTTGCACACACGTTTGTGGCAGGCTCATCCTTGCTAGTGAGCATGGAGGTACAAGCAGGGGTGCAGGGTAGTCACGCCCACAGAGACCAGAGGTACTGTCCCATTCAACACTGACTTGAGGTTAAAGAGCTGAATTCTTCATCCATGCCTAATAGACCCCTCACTATATGCAGATCTTCCTGCCATGACTCCCTGGTGCCCAATGCCACAGCAGACACTTCCCAGTGCCCCAACCTTCCTGAGGACAAAAAGTGAAGAAGCAAAAATTAAAGCTAGACCCAGATGCTGTAGAGAATGGTCCACACACGTGGGGCCCTCTCCATACTCTGAGGTGATCAGCATTTTTCTTTCCCTGTGTTTTCTCTTGGAGTACTGTTTACCATGTTACCATGTAGGCTCAAAGACATGGAGAGGACACAGACATTGAGAATCAGGAGCCTCACCGAGACATCACTGATGGCGACGGCTGAGATGCCCTCCTGGTGGGCAGGCAGGCGGGACACGTGAGTGAGGCGGTCCAAGTCCCACAGGATGCAGGTGCCATCCTGGGAGCCACTCACAAGGATGCTGAAGGTGACCGATGCTGCCAGGCATGTGACAGCTTGGGTGTGTCCATACAAGGCCTGGGGACAGAAAGGAGACCCATGGATTCTCCAGCCCCCCTTTTGCCACTGGGCCCCAAATGAAGAAACAGAGATTTAGAGCCATTCAGACTGTGTGTGCATGTATGTGTACGTGTGCAGGCCCACAGCGGGCTTCTCAGAGTCATCCATTTCCAGGGGAGATCAATAGTCCCTTAAGGATGGCCAACCAGAGCCCAGCAGCATCTTTTTGCTTTGTCCTTTCCTGCATTTGTCTTGAATCTAAAACAGCTCGTAGTACTCTTAACAGGCAAAGGCTCCGGTTGGCCAGGCATGCTGTCTGGACCAGCATCCTTAGTGGCAGCTGCAAGTTAGCCAGAAATGACAGTTCTTGAGCTCTCCCCAGACCCCCTGAATCAGTAACTCTGGTGTGGGGCCCAGCTCTCTGCATTTCAGGCCCTCTAGGGATTCTCATACACATTGAAGTGGGAGATGCGTCACACTATGGGAAGCTCAGACACACAAACGTGCCCTTGAACTGAGCAGGAGAGGACTCAGGTCCTGTCAAAAAGGTGTGACCTGTCAAGTGTGATGGATCTGGGGTCATGTCCAGCGGTGACTTAGGGTGCTGCTCTTGGCCCTCTGGGGGTCTAACCTGATTCTGACTGGCATATGCTGAAGTTCTTTTCCATCACATAAGCCAAGGACCCTGCCAGTCCTGAGTTGTGTTCCCTTCTGGGACACAAACTTCTGGGACTCAATCCTTCTCCTGTGACAACTGTATCTCACATGTCTCAGAGGCTACCAGGAAAGCCTGATCTGAGGCCCTCTGTGATACATGTGCCTGCTGTCCCCTGGTAAGAGCCAGAGGGGCACAGAAGGGGCTTCTGAAATGCGATTGACCTGGCTTACCTAGTAGTAAACCTCCACCCTCAGGGCAGAGACAACCTCTCATGCATTTGGGTCAGTGAGGCTGAGCATCATTTTTCAAAGCTGTCACTTTGCCTGGTCGTGGCAATTCAAAGTTCTGCCCTAGGTTCCCGCTTGTCCTCAGCAGATCCTACCAGATGTGACACCTACCAGATGGTGGTGGCAAGTTTCTGGGCATGACAGGGGAAGAAGATTTGGATTGTGTTAGGGACCTGGAAAACATCTCGATACATAGAAGAAAGATAACTGACAGGGACTTCCTGATCCTCTTCCCAGAATGAGTGGAGTCTGATGACTAGGTTGACTACAGGGACACAGCAACTTGAAAGGGTTCAGGACAGGGGCCCTGGGCACAAGGGCTGGGAACCCAGAGCCTGAAGACCAACACAGGCCATCCATCAGTGGGATGGAGTCCACCTATGCTTTCCAGTCCGTGTATACACGCTACCAACTTGGGTCAGGCTTACTGCCTTCTAATCAGCACAGAAAGTGTAGTATCAGCACCCTGCCATTTGGAAAGGCAGGGGAAATCAAGGAAGGTTACAGCAGTTCTAAATGTGTTCCCAGTGGCCTCTTTCGTTTTTCAGAATAATACTTCTCTGCAGGCCAATTAAAATAACTTCATTATATCATCTTATACCTAAGTCAAACTGCAAAAAGTAAAGTAAAATAAAAACCTCTTAAAATAATTCCCCATGATAATTATGTTGCATGAGATGGGTGCTCTTAATTAATTGTCGGTGGCCCTGAAAATCTACAGAATCATTTTGGCAAACATCACGTCACTGCTCAGTAATTCTGCTCTGCGAAATTCATCATAAGAAAACAATCAGAGAAGCAAACAATGATTTATAAAAGATGTTCTCTGCAGCATTATTCAAAATAGTTAAAACTTGGAAATAACTTAATTGTCTAGTTTAGAAGAAATGGTTTATTAAACTGTGGTGCATTGACATAACAAAACAATTGAAATGTAATTTTATGGAAATGGAATAATCTGGAACAATTGAAATGTAAATTATAAAGACTGCAGAAAAATGAAAACAATTTGATAGGGTGGGTGAAAATGGAATAAAAATATCCATACCAGGATCAGAAAAGTATAAATATGTATGTTGAGGATGGTGGTATGTAAAAACAAAAACACTTATTTTACATTTTGGTACTGGAGCTTGAACCCAGGGGAATTCTTTCTTACAGCTATATCCTTAGTCCTTTTTATTTTATTTTTATTTTGAAATAGGGTTTCACTAAGTTGCTGAGGGTCTCACTAAGTTACTGAGGGTCTCACTAAGTTGCTGAGGATGTCCTTAAGTCTACAATCCTCCTGTCTCAGCCTTCCAAGTACTGGGATTATAGGCATGTGCCACTGCATTCAGCAAAAATAAAAACTTTTATGAGATTATAGAGAATTGTTTGTCTAAGACGTGAGTTTAAAATTTCCCTTTAATTTTGAAATATCTTCAGAAATAAAACATTTTTAAAACTGCTTATGAAGCTATTTAATGATAACCTCTCTCTCCAGATCAGGGAGTATGAGCAGCCTTGTTTGAGTAAACAGGTAATGATAAAGTATTTTATTTCACATAGAAAGTAAAAGCATGTGGAATTTCTCTAAGACTTTTTTTCTTTATTTGGAGGTAGGAGATGATGATAAATTACATTTTTTGAGGGAGTACTAGGGATTGAAACTGGGGCATTCCACCTCTGAACTACACCCTTAGCTCTCTTTATTTTTTAATTTTGAAGCAGGGTCTCGGTAAATTGCTGAGGCCAGTCTTGAATCTGTGATCCTCTTGTCTTAGCCTCACAAATACTGGGATGAAGGTTTGTACTACCACTCCTGGCTGATAAATTATGTTTCCATGATATTGATATCAAGGTTTTTACAGTGCATCTTCATTGCTAAATGGGGGTTCAGACTAGCAGCAGAAGACTCTAGGCACCTCAAGCCCAGCTGGAGGGTCAGGCTGGAACTGCCAGGGCTCCCTGGGGTGAACCATAAATGGCCATCAGCCATGCCTAATTGGGAAAGAAAGGCACTCTGGCCTCCATATTTTCACTTAGATGGGAATATAATCCAGCTCCACTGATGACTGCAGTCAAGAGAGAGCGAAGGAGCCAAGGCACCTCCAGGAGCGACATGAAAACCTGCGAAAGCAGGGAGCCCCAAGGCTTTGGGGATTTCCTTGGAGAGTGTGGAGGGGTCACCTGCACTTGGCTGCACGCCACCTCTCAGCAGGTGCACCCTGCAGGATTAATTAGCTCCCCCTAGTACTGACCCATTCCTTCCTTCCTTTTACTGAGTGGCTACCCTGCACTGCCCATGCAGTGAGGGTGGCAGCAGGGGACAGGGGCAGGCTCTGGGGAGATGCTTAAAAGTCATCCAGAGAGGCTCAGCATCAGTTCCTGGGAACTTGCTCAGCTTAGGAATCTGGCAGAGGTGAATTTCACATGATTTCATTTAGTTTATGTTACTCAGAGGCTCTGTGGTTAACTAACAGATGGATGTGAAACTGACTTGTGCTTTGCATTGGGAGTGTCCCTGGGCAAGTTCAAGTGTACACCGGGCAAGGGCATGGAATTTCCAGGTAGACGAACCCAGATGCAGGTGCACACTCAGCCTTTCTGAGCCTCGGCTTCCTCTTCTGAAAGCGAGAAGAGCAGTACCTGCTTTACAGGATTACAATTAGTGCAAGAGATGTGTGAGTGCGTTTTTGAGCATTAAGTAGACAGAGTTGCACCCCGGTTAGCAGGTTAGCATCACAAGCATGCTGGTCCACACAGAAGGACCAGGGATTCTCTGCTTCCAGCCTGCGCTCGGTTCTACTCTTGCCTCGATTATATTCCTTCTGGAATAGTCTCCTTTTCTGGGTTTGTGAACTTGGGCCAGACCTTCACTTCCTTGCATCTCAATTTTTTTTTTCACAAAGAAAGTAGGGATGATAATGGTATTCACTCTTCAGGACTGATGTCTGGGAAGATGAATCAATGGATGGAAAAGTGCGTGCTCAGTGGGCCGTCTGCCATGAATGACTGAAAAGTGTCACCTGGTGCAAGGAAGCTGGCTCCCCAGCTCTAGGTGTCAACAGAGCAGCTGTGTGTGGTGTGGCATCTGTGGGGCTCCAGAGAGGCATCTACCCAAGGAACGAAATGGTGCCCGAGTGACACAGTTGCGGGCTGCCTTTCGCTCCTGGCTGTGTTCTCTGTTCCTCTCCTTGGAGAGGCAGGGGGCTCAGAGGGGGAGTGGTTGGGGTCAGACACTGCTGCTCCATGGGACCATACCTGCTGAAGGTAGCATGCCTGCCACCAACACTGTCCCTGCTGTCACATACCTGCCTGAGGCGCAGGCCTCTTGGGCGGCCTTTCACCAAGCTGAGCTCCCACACACACACCACAGCGCTGGCCCCGGAGGTGACAATCATTGTGGGGGATGGGCACACAGCACACAGACAGCGGCCCCAGGCAGCCAGGTCCTCGAATGTCATCAGGATCTGTGGGAGAGGGGGAGTGAGCACAGTCCAGGAAGCCTGGACAGAGCGATGGGGGATACCAGGGGTCTGGGTGCCCTGGAACCAGGGATAAGAACCAGAAGGCCCATTCGGGGCCATTCCCGGCCTATCCCCTTAGAGGGGCTTCTACTCCAGTGATGGGGACAGGCAAGGGAGCAGGAGCTTCTCTTGTGAAGATGCTGTGAGCACGCACTAGGAGGCAGCAGCGGAGGCTGGGGCCACCGGGACAGGTGTGTGTGTGGGGGGGGGCTCTGTGCCAGTTTTGTCTTGTTTTATTTATTTTGTACTGGAAATGGAACGCGGGGAAATTCTATCTCTAATCTATGGCCCTGGCCCATTTTATTTTGAAACAGGATCTCACTAAATTGCTGAGGGCTTTGCTAAGTTGTGATCCTTGTGTCTCAGCCTCCCAACTACTGGGATTACAGGTGTATGCCACCACACTCAGCCTGTGCCTGTTTTGATGGCTGTCTCATGAAACCAGTGGGGCAAGGCTCAGGAGGGACTGGAGGGAGTGTGGAGGCTCCAGAACTCCTTGGAAGGGAGTGTGTAGGGAAGGAAGGAAGGAAGGAAGGAAGGAAGGAAGGAAGGAAGGAAGGAAGGAAGGAAGGAAGGAAGGAAAATAAAGAAGGCAGAGAAAATTGGAAGCCCCAAAGGTGGCATCAGAGGACAGGAAGCAGAGGGGCTTGCTCCTGGGAGACTGCTGAATGTTCAGCTTATATCCCCCATCTCGACTATGTCTGGGGTGGCAGGAGCCCCCAGACTTCCCATCACACTGAGCACACCTGAGTGGCTTGGAGTAGCCCTGGGACCAGCCAGGCTTGCCCTGGAGGCACTGCCAGCTGGAGAGCTGGACGGTCATCCTGCCTAGAAGTAGA
Organism: Graphiurus murinus; assembly: GCA_004027655.1. Classification (NCBI taxonomy): domain Eukaryota; kingdom Metazoa; phylum Chordata; class Mammalia; order Rodentia; family Gliridae; genus Graphiurus; species Graphiurus murinus. Next base: position 28,588 of record PVLC010002246.1, on the reverse strand, counting down.
TTGCTATAGGGCCATGATCTTTTCTTTGACTCTCACTTTTTTCCCCCAAGAGAGAAAGATTTCAAACAGAAAGCATCAATAGGAAGCATAAGAGCTTTATTCATGGAAGTAGGGTGCAGTGTAAAAGGCGGCCATTATAAAGGGGTGTTAATGTCCCAGAGAAAGGGTCTGGGACTGGCTGCTTTCCAGGAGTGGAAAATGGTGGTGAGTTTATTCAGACTGGAGACCTTCCTGCTCATGCATATGCATTTGGGGCGGTCACTGTCTACCTGCGCTGTGGAAACTCTCCCAGGGGACCTAGTGAGACCCAGCAGGTTTTGCGTGCAGGGAGTTCAGCCTCTTCAAATCCCTGCAGTTTTCTAACTGTGCTTCTCTAACCCCTGCTGGACAGGGAGTTTCCATTCAGGAAGGCCTGCTTAACTTTCCCTTGGGTCCACCTGCTCATTTCTATCCAGCTACCTAACACTTGGATTCAGGTGTGAGGCTGGGGCCTGACCTCAGGGGTGGGAGGAAGTGGGTGTGGGTGTGGGTGTGGGTGGCTGTCCCTCCTTGGGCTCACTGGCTAGGAGGCACCGGTGCCCAGCCAGGGCTGCTGTACCCCTGCAGCGGCTCACCTTGTCCGAGCCGTAACTCCCCAGGCAGCAGCTGAAGTCGTCAAAGCCCCAGCTAAAGGTCCTGTTCCACAGAGGGGGCAGCAGCACCTTGTCCTTCTCCACCGCCAGGATGGTCTTCTCGGTCGAGACGATGTGGCCGATGGCCCCCTTGGGGGACTCTGACCCTAGAGAGAAAAGGTACATATCTACCCCCCAGTCAGTATGGCAGAGATTGCACAATGAAGGACAAAGGCTATGTGAGCTGGGCCCAGAGAGAAGGAGCCACCACATGCTAACTGGACCTGTCCCTCCTTAGGGGCACTCTGGCAGCAATGCCTGGGCCAGCTGGACTACTCCAGAGGGCCGGACTTGCTGCTGAGCGGTCTGCATTGCAAGCCTGGCCATGCGGGCAAGCCATTCCTCCAGCCCTTCCCACCCCCGAGTCCCTTCTGTGGAGTGGACGTGATGATTGAGCACCTGGCCGGTGGAGGGCTGGTACTCACACCCGGCATCTACCCAGGGCATGTGTTATTCATTACAGCTCCATGGACACCTGGGTGCTCAAGAGCAATAGCAACCAGAGTCTGGAGGTTGCAAACTTGCCCAGTAAACTCAGGCCTCCCCACACCTTCATAGGGGAGAAGGTATATGTGTGTGTGTGTGTGTGTGTGTGTGTGTGTACATGGAATGTGTGTTTATAAGTGCATGTGCATACAAGAGAGAAAGTACATCTGAGGCAGGCAGACAGATACATGGGTGTTCAGAATTCAGGGTCTAACAGAGGTGGTCCTGGACAGAGATGTCCCAGGTTCCCACTGATGTCCCAGGTTCCCACTGTTTGGGGACACAGCCATTCAAAGCCAGGTCTCAGTACTTTGCCCAAGTCTGAGCCCCTGAACCTCCAGAGGAACCCAGTCTTTGCAGGATATGGGACAATGCAGGGCCAGGGAATCACCTTTGACTGTGACCTGGGAGGGCTTCAGTGACTGCAGGCTGTAGAGGAAGGGCTGGGGGTGGCCAGGCAGGCTCCCAGGTGCTGAGGCATCCTTTCCAGGTGATGGCTTCCCCGCAGTGGTCCTGGCTGGGTGGGGCTTCGTGAAGAGCTGGAGAGACACACATAGCACTTGGGGTCACCAGGGGACAAGCACCCAGAGGAGGAGCCGCACCCATGCACACCACAGTTGCACCTTGCTCTGGGCACTGCCAGAATTGGGCTTCCTCCTAGCAGAGGTAGGCAGAAGCAGAGCCCTCTGGGCCACCCTCGGGTGCTGCTGACGGAGGGCCTGGGGCTCAGAGCGGCAGCTACTTTCTCAAGGTCATGAGCCAGCCCTCCTAGCAGCCAGCTGCCAAATCTCTTCTTTCCCAAGTTGCCAGGGCAAAGCTTGCCATATAGAGGAGGCCCTGGTTCTCAGGAGAGCTACTCTCATATCCTGGGTTAGAGGGTCCCCTTCTGTCCTTAGACTACAGGCTCCTCCACTTGCTGGAATTATTTCTTGTAGTTTTCTTCTTCAAACCTGTGATCCTTCTGTCTCAGTGTCCCAAGTACTAGGATTACAGGCATGTGCTACCACACCAGGCTCAACATGGAATTCTTTAATAGTATCTGTGCAAACATTCCAAAGGACCCAGATGAACCCTGTCGGCGGTCTCTCTTATTCCCATTTTCTTCAGACCTCTGCCATTGAATTGGCCCCAGAGCCAAGTATTTTTGCATCTCTGAGAAAAATCATTAAGTGCAAGGGTATACTGCTTGGGCAATCTCTGCTGCTGGGCCGTAACATGCAGCTCTGGCTCTTGGGCCTGCCCTCCCTGGCCCAGCTCCTGCAGGCTGCTTTCTCCAGCCATCCACACATTCCTGCACTCCCAGAGGGAAGCATCTGCAGGTCACCATGCTGGAAGGAAGGGGGTATGGGGCAGTGAGCTGCCCCCCACTGGGCACATAGTCAGAACAGAGGTCAAGGTCAAGGAGCACCTAGAGATCTCAGAGCAGCCTTGGTGCAGTTATAGTCCTTGATCAAATTCTAAATTATCTAATAAAGCCGTGTTGGTGATCAATTCTACCAGAAATTAAAACAATGATTTTTCAAGCGGCATTTAATAGTGCACATTCTTCCTCACACAGACTGACTAATGTGGCCACAGGCTGGGCCCCTGGGCCCTGGTTCCTGCAATATTTCTTGCAGGCACAGCCCCTGGACAGAACAGTATGCAGCCCCAAAGCACTTCCATCTGTGTGTGTGTGTGTGTGTGTGTGTGTGTGTGTGTGTGTGTTGCTGGAGATTGAACCCAGGGGTGTTCTACCTCTGAACTATACCCCCAGCCTTAATTTTTTTCACGTTGAAACAGGGCCTCACTAAGTTGTGGAGGGCCTCACTAAGTTGCTGAGCCTGGCCTCGAACCTATAATCCTCCTGTTTCAGATTGTGAGCCAGGCATGATGGCACACTCTTGTAATCCCAGTACTTAGGAGGCTGAGACAGAAGGACTGCACATTCAAGATCTGCCTCAGCAATTTAGAAGGACCCTTAGCAACTTAGGAAGACCCTGTTTAAAAAAATAAATAAATAAAAAAGGCTGGGGGTGTAGCTCAGAGGTAGGATGCCCTTGGGGTTCACCCCCAGTACGAAAGCAAACAAAACAAAAACAACCCTGAAATATTAATCATTTCTGGTCCCAAGAACGTGGAATAAGAACACTCAACCTCTACCACCAAGTAAAAACAGAATCCAAAATCATGTGTACTTTGCGATTACACTGATGTGAAAAGATTGGTACTTAGGGACAGGACTGTGGCTACATAAAGCTGGACCCAGTTGCATGGTGGTGGCTATGACTTTAAATTATTTTATCACTTTGTCTCTATTATTATATTTTTTAAAAATTCAAGAAACGAAATCATTAGGCTCCTGAGCTTCTTTCCTGCAATCCTCCCCTTTTTACAAAGCTTTCCTGCAGCATCTGATCTCCAAGTTTTCCTCATGCCTTTTCATATCTCCTTCACCTGGGACCTGAGCAGCCCTACAAGTGACACAGGGACAGGCAGAAAAGATAGTGTGAGTTTTGCACCAGCTTCAGGAGGAGCTCAGGTCATCCTTAAGATGCATGCAGGGAAGGCTGTTTCCCAGGACCATCCCAATTGTTGGGCTTGGGCACTCAGCTTCCAGGGACATTGCTCTCTGGCCAGAGCCCTGACCCCACATGGCTGTATTCAGGAGCAGAACCATAGTTTGGGAACCAACAGGGCTGGGGTATAGCTCATAACTCCCCTGGGCTCAATTCCTAGTCACATACACCTCCCATACCCCCCATACCTCTCCCTACACACAAGCAAAATTAAATATGGTGAATTTATCATAGTGTCTATCACATGTATCACAGAAGAACATGGACTTCAACATTATCATTAATGACATCACCATATTCTTCACTATGGTAACTGAGGGGTAAGGCCTGATACTGAAGGCACAGGAATATGACTGGGGATTATTTTACCCCTGCAGCCCTGTCTCAGTCCTACACCAAGAAAGAACATCTTCACTCTCTTTCCCAAACTCACACTGCACACTCTTGAAAAAATGGGCCAAAGGACATGGCCTTCCATACCTGTTTGGGCACCTGTCCAAAGTTGCTGACAAACCCCAGGATGGTGCTCTTGATCAGGGGGTCAGTGATGCTGCTGAGGTCCACTCTGTCACCGTAGAAATAGGGATGGAAGGTATTGACTGCCTCCACCGCAGCTGGTCCCTGCTGCTTATATCCGAAAATCAGGTCGATCCAATGGTGGAGGTTGGCACTGACCAAGTCGCTTTCCAGGGCCTGTGATGCCAAGGAATGTGAAACTTAGGCCTCTCAGGGACTTGTGCACCTTCTGTGTGATCAGAAGACACACCACACTCCACACAGGAGAGACCAGTGATGACTCCCAGGTCTGAGGGGCAGGAAGCAGGCGGGCCAGCCCGCCACCCAAGTGTCACTGGATTCCTGCCTCCAGACAATGCCAAATCAGAAGTGACTGTCTCTAGCACCCCAGCCCATCTGCTTCAGAAAATATCCATGCCACTCAGAATGCCTATGTGGTGCCAGCCTAGGAGTGACAGCTACATGAACAAGATAAAGTCTTGGGTGGGAGGCTGGGACAGGAGGACTGCAGATTGGAAGCCAGTCTGGGCAACTTAGCAAGACCGTGTTTCAAAATAAAATAAAAATTAAAAGGGCTGGGGGTGGAGTTTGTAGGTAGAATGCCCCTGGGTTCAATTCCCAATACCAGAAAATACATAAATAGGGCTGCGGGTGTAGCTCACTGGTAGAACACTTGTGGTTTCAATGCCCAGTACTAAAAAACAAATAAAGTCTTGGAGTCCTGCTGAGATCTGACCTGTAAATCCCAGAGATCTGGTTCAAACCAGGGAATGTGGAGAGGTTGAGAGCACGTGCAGTGAGTGTGCGTGGGAGCAGCCCACAGCCCAGCACTGCCATTCACACGTTTCTTAACATCTCTGTTTAATCTGTTTCTTCATCTGTAGAATGGAGATAATTGCAATTTATTCAAAGTGTGGGGATAATTGTCCTTTATTCCTAAAGGACATACCTATACTTTCTTCAAAGTGAGAAGATTCAGCTGTATCTGGTGCATGTCTCCAGGCGACAGCACTGAGTACCTGCTAGGTCCCAAGCAAGGGTGGGAGTTATCTTGTCCTGTCTCTTTCCCCTAATGCCACCTTTCACGGGCAGGAATAACCACCCGACTTTCTGGGCAGGCTTCTGTGTGGTTTTTGAACCTTCTCTCCCAACTTGCAACTTTCCCACCTCAGACCTCCCCCCTGCAGGGTGCACCCAGGCTCACTGAGTAGATCTCACTTCACACAGGAGGATTGAGGAATCACTGACATCTGGGTGTGGGGGTCTCCCTAAACCATCCCTGGAAGGGAAGTGGTAGGAGCTGCTCTTTGGTGCAGCTCAGTTCCCAGAAAGGTGAGCTCCCTTTGCTGGGGGATGCAACTGGCAAGGAATATCTTACCTACTCACCCCAGGGGCACATACGTGAGGAACATGCTGTCCATAGGCAGGCCCCCTGTCCCCAGCCTGGAGCATCTGAGATGTTCCAGACTCAGACACGGAGCCTGGCTCTGAGTTTATAGCTGCTAAGTGGAACTCAACCTCACCCTGCTCGGGAACATGGCTCCCACTGGAAGCCAGCAGCATCTGCCTGAAACTAAAGTGATGATTAACAGGAAACAGAAAGACTCCATCACAGCAGCTAAGCACGCTGGGTCCTTTATGGAAGTATCCCAATGGATGGTACTGGCTCAGGTTAGGGCACCCAGGCTGGCAATGTTTCTATCAGGTGCCATCTACCAGCAAGCAGAAATGTGGCCCAGTGTCTGCACATCCCAGTCCACCACCTGCCTTCCTTTCTTCCTGCCTACCTTCCTGCCTCCTCCCTCCCCATTCCCTTCTCTTCCTCTCTTCCTTCTCTTGTTTTCCTCCTCCTCCTCTTCCTCTTCCTCCTCTTCCCCCCCCTCCTCCTCTTCTT
>PVLC010002246.1:0-22363 GCA_004027655.1 Graphiurus murinus | reverse complement strand
TCTAATGGCATCTGTTTCTGCTGAGCTCAGCACTTCTGGGCTGCATCCCTAGAACCCAAAGACATTCATCTGGGATTGTCTAGGCTGGGCTGCCTTTGTTGGTCCTCTTGGAGGTCACACAGCCCTCCATCCACGTCTGAGGAAGCCCAGTCATTTTCACCAGGTTAGCTTCACTGAAGTCTATGGCCAAAATGGCTTTGAAGCCAAGTGGGCCACACTAGAGTCCTGTCATATGAGCCATGATGAAAGGCACTGCTCCCCCAGACCTGGAGCACACCTCAAGACCTTCTGCAGATGTATGCACTAATGCATTTGCTTTAATGAATTTGCTATCATTTGCCAGTGACTGCAACACGATGGCTGTACCTCATAGAAGGCCCTGGGCCTGAGCACTTGTCCCTTCTGCTGGGCCCTGTCCCTATGACTTCCTCACTAACACATTTCCACATCCTCAAGTTCTTCTGGAGCATCCCTCCACTGTTTTTCCTTAGATACAACCTGGCTTGCCCTGATCCCTCAGTTCCACTTTAGCAAACCCCAGTGGAAGGCACTTGCTGAACACACCCTGAGTTGGGGGGCCAGGTGGGGGGACCAGCGCCTTTCCCGATCCACATTAACACCTTGAGACCAGTGTTCCTCTGCCCTCTTGTAAAAAGAACAAAAAGCCTGTTCTCTGAGCTTTCTGAGGTGCAACTCTCCCCACCCCAGCTTCACTGTTGCTGTCTCCCACCTCCCTGCTCTTCTCCTTATTCAAGGATGTTGTCATTCCTGCCTATGATGGTGAGTCTGGATGGTCAACTTAACTGGATCACGAAACACTTAAGATTGTGTGTCTTTGGATGCATTGGTCAGATGATTGGTTTATGTAATGGAGATTGAAGAGGAAGTCCTGCCCTGAATGTAGGCAGAACGATTCTGATTGGCCCAGGACCTGGATAAAGGAAGGAGAAGGCTGTGTGAAGTCAGGCGTGGTTCTCCCTGAAGAAAGCACGTCTGCTCTCATCTGAGATATCGGCCTTCAGCTCTTAGAGCTGGACCTTCCTCATCATTTCTCTGGAGAGTTTCCTGACTGTTCCATCTTGGACTGGGACTGAATTTGTGGTCACTCTGATTCTGAGATCTAGCTCTTAGACCATTCGACCTCCAGCTCTCCTGGTTCAGTCAGAAACCTGGGACTACACTGCTTTGGACTGTAAGCTGATTTGATAAATCACCTTTTACCATATACATGTCCTGTGAGTTCTGCTATTCTAGTGAACCCTGACCAATACAATAGCCATGCCTTCCCTTCTTCTCCAAGATCTACTGTCACCCCAGGGATGGCAATCTATGGCCTCTCAGTCCCCAGAGCTCCACTTCTCCTGTGACTTTCACCTCCATCCCTCTTGGTTGCCTGCTCCCATGGACACCCCTCATTATAGCTTGGATCTGGGGTGTCTCCCAAGGTTTATATGTTAAGAGCCCAGTTCCAGTAGACAGTGCTGCTGGGAGGCCATAGAACCTGCAGGAGGCGGGGCCTAGAGGAAGAAAGTGAGGTCATTGGGTGTGTCCTTTTAGGGACTACTGGGAACCAGCCCTTCCTGTCTCTCTTTTTACCTGACTTCCCAGAGCATAGCTCTATTGTACACTCCCCACCATGATGTTCTACCTCAAAACAGACCCCCAAACAACATAGCCAACTGACCATGGCTGAAGCCTCTGAAACTGAGAGCCAAAATAAATGCTTCCTCCATTTTTTGGTTCTGGGGACTAAACCCAGGGGTGACCTATGTCTGAGCTAGGTCCCCCACCCTATTATATTTTATTTTTATTTTTTGAAACAGGGTCTTGTTTAGTTGCTGAGGGTCTCACTAAATTACTGAGGCTGGACTAAAAAATGCAACCCTGCTGTCACAGCCTCCTAAGTACCCAAGTACTGGAATTACAGGCGTGTGCCACAATCCTTCCTCCTTTTAGGTTTATTATATCAGGTATTCTTCACAGTGATGAAAATCTGACTAACACACCCCTTAGCCTATGTCAGTCTCCATAACTGCTCCAACTTCAAAAGTACTCTTTCAAACATCCCGCTTGGTGAAAGCCACATCCTCACCTTTCTGGTTGTTAAACTCCTTCCTAAGGCTGTTCCTCTACCTTATTAATGTTTCCTTGACAACTCAAGATGTTGAACATCTTTTTATTTACTTGTACTAATCCAGGCATTTGATCCAGAACAGATGTTCCCAAATGGCCTCTGGCTTCCATCCATATCAGCCTTTCTGGATAGTCAGCCAATCCCTCCCCAGTCCTGGAAAATCCCTTGGCCAGTGGGAGCCCCTCAGGCATACTGGGCAGCATGACCCAGGGAGTGGCCCTGCTTTTAAGGTCGGCTGAGGTCACAGACGTGTCCTCCTGGGCATCTTAGAAGAATCTGAACTCTCTGCCTGCAGGGATGCCAGTGATAAGCCGGCACAAGGGCAGAGTCTAAGGGAGCTCTCACAGCAGCCCAGAACCCAGGCAACTCCTGCCACCCCTGGGGTGTCCCTTCCTCTAGGATAAAATACCTCTGTGAAGACTGCAGAGACACTGAGTTGATGTCGGGTTACCAGAGGCACTGGAGGCTGGAGGAACTCACCTGTCTGTGCAGGCTGATGAACTTCCGAGGGTCCCCATCTGCCCAGGGAGGGAGCTGCACGTCCCCCAGTGCCGTCCCATCCTGCATGCAGCCTGAATGAGATATGAAATAGTAGGGACTGGGATAAATGGGAGTCCACGCTGGGCTAGGAACAAGGGGACGCAAACATTACATAGGTCGAAATAGGAGCTATGTCCATGCAGAGCAAACTGCTTCCTGCCTCCTCTCAATGGAATGTTCCCAATTCTCATTCGCTTGGTCCCTGTGCCTTCATTCCCTCCACGAGGTCCTTCTTGCTCCCCAGCCAACATGAGGGCTGGATTCCCAAGTCATACAAAATGGTCTTGGTTTCAACATTGTTGGTACTTTTCTCTAAAGTGGTTGTGCCATTTTGTGTTTTCCACCAGTGGGGTACAGCGTATTCCAGTGCTCTACTTCCTTGCCAACTCTTGGTTCTATCAGTTCTCTAAATTTAAGCCATTCTTCCTCCCCACTACACTATGCCTTTTCATCTGGGTGCTTAAACAATAGGGAGAAAAGTGGTAATGATACAAGATAGTATATTTTGAGTACCCAAGTCTAGGCATCATGGGAAGTTCTTGGCACACATGATACTACTGAATCTTCACTTCACTCTAACTAGCATTTTCTCTCCATTGGTTTTTTTTTTTTTTTTTTGAACTGGGATTAAACCCAGCCACATTCTTCCTCAGAGCTATACACTCCACGCTTTTCATCTTTTATTTTTAAATGGGGTCTCGCTGAGTTGCTGAGAATATCAACAAGTTGCTGAGGTTAGCCTTGAACCTGAGATCCTCCTGCCTCAACCTCCTAAGTACTTGGATTACTCGGTGTGTGCCACTACACTTGACTTTTCTCTCCATTTTTAAAGGGAGGACTGCAGGGGTTTTGGAGGGAATTCCTCAAGTAGTAAGGAGCCTGGCTCCAGCCCAAGTCTCTCTCCTGTCCACTAGCTGTATAAACCTTGAGCAAGCTGCTTAATTTCTTTGGGATTTCATTTTCTCACCTGTAAAACTGAAGTCAATGACATGAGTTACCTTGCAGGGCTGGCATAGGGATTATAATTACAGAGAAAATTCGCATAGCATGCTTAAATAATGCCAGGGCTAGCTGGGTATGGTGGCACTTGCTTATAATCCCAGATTTAGAAGGCTGAGACAGGAGGATCACAGGTTCAAGGCTAGCCTTAACAACTTAGTGAGACTTTGTTTTAAAGTAAATAATAAAAAGAGCTGTGAGTATAGCTCAGAGGTAGAATGCCCCTGGGTTCAATCCCCAGTACCAAGTTAATAATAATAATAATACCAGGATTTTTGATGGATGGTCAGGAGATGTTAGCTATGGTCTTGCTTGTACCCTCCAGAGCCTGCACAGAGCAACTAGAACAATCCCCCTACTCTCTCAGGCTGAAGGCCTATTCCTTTCCCAGCCCTTTTCATTGCTCAATCTCAGCTCTTCTAGCTTCTCCTTACATGGATCCTTCCTGGGCACCAGAATAACGTATATCCTTCTGAGTCACTCGCAAATAATTTTCCCACCTGTGCTGGTAGAACTTGTCAGCACCCAAGAGCAGTTGGGTGGATGGAGATAAAATTCACATCTTTGTTTGTCTATATTTTCTATCCCCTTCCCCACTTTTCTGCTCAGGATATAAACATCTTCAGGACAATCCACTCTAGGAGACCCAGCTGAATCTCCAGTGCCTAAAACAGTGCCTTCAAACATCAGGTGCTCAATTATTCCCTGTTCCCTGGGCTTTCCTACAGCCAGTTCTCAATAACCACCTGGTCCTCAGCCTTCCCTGAAGACACCTGCTCTCTCAGCCTCCATCCCTGGTATGTGAATCATTTCTGCATCTAATGCTGTCATATTTTCCCCAAAGAGTTCAGCTTCATTTCTGAGACAGACGTGGTCTTTGCTTGGTGCTTTACTCTCAGGCTGGCCAGCGCCCCTCCTCTTGGCTTCCATTACCCCTGACTTACTCTTGCCCTGGGCCTTGTCCTGCTTGCTGAGAACTGTCCCTTAGGTTTGTCTAGTTCTTTGCCCTGTGCATGACAGGAGACATCTGAAAATCTGAATGCTGCTGAGCCCACCACGTTCCACAGAACAGGCTCTCTAGGCATGGGCCGGGTAGGGGTGGGTTTGAAATGCTCCACAGGTATCTCAGCTACAGGTCTAGAGGTGAAATCCATTGCACAAGGTTCTACATAGGATAATCTCACCTGCACTCTCTTGGGGTTGCACCTGGCCTGGCTCAAAATGCACGCCTATATGAGCTGTTTGAAAGAAGGGGAGCCTCTAGAAATGGGAGTTCTGGGGCCTGAAGCATGCATTGGTGACAGTTCCCACAGGTCTCTGCAGCAGAGATGATTCCCAGCCTGGTGGCATGCACAGCTTCCTTGTACCTGGTGGAGAGCTTGCCCACACCCTGCCCTGACTCTGACCTTGTATCCCTTCAGCACATATCCTCAACTCTCAGGTATTTGCAGTAGAGGCTCCAAAGAATGTGCAGTCTCCAGGGGACCTCCCTACCCTCCTAAGTTTTTTGTCCCTCTGCTAAAGCAGGAATGGCCTGGGTCATCCTTGTTTCAGGATCACAGAGGAGCCCTCACCTAGCAGTCTGCATCTTTGTGGGGCTGGTAAGGAGCAGGTGTGGTCTAGGGCCTTGAGGCGGAAGGGCAGCACTAGATCTGGGCTACTTGCAAGGCCTTCTGCTTTCCAGCTGCTACCTCATTGCAGAATGAATCCTAGGGCCCTCGGGGGAAAGGTCATGGCAGGGGCGGGAGCTCAGCGCTGTCTCTGCAGCCTGGGACTCAAAGTCCTTCCCTAGCAACCATCAGGGGCCTTGCACCTTGCACCCAGCTCCTGGCCAGAGACCTTTTTGAAGTTTCCCAGCAAAGATACTGATACAGTTAGTCAACACCATGGAGCTGCAGGCAAGAGGGCATGACCCCAGTCCTTTCACCCCTGGCCACCAACCTTGCTTGGACACCCCAACCTTGCCTGGGCCTCACTCACCAAACTCCACTGCATTGCAGTTCGTTAAGAACTCAGGCAGGTAGAAGAACTCTGGGGTCAGCTCTCTGACATCACTCATGTTCTCTCTGGACGCAGACTCCCATGTACTCTTCACACTGTGGAACATTCTATCTGCCACATCAAAGCTTCCGCCCTGCAGGAAGAGGGATGGACAGGGTCAGCCACACGCACCGGAGTTCTCAGGCCGGCCATGCCCTGCATGCACAGGCCTCCTTCCCCCCACCAGCCTCAGTGGTACAGTGCTTGGATAGAACTCTTCCTTTGTTCTCCCACACAGACTCATTCCTCAGTCCATGATATGTGCTGTGGTTCCTTCAGACACCCGTTCCCCCAGTCTCTCTTGGAACCTGCACCTTCTAGTGGGTCCCACGATCTAGGGTACCCAAGGATCCTGTTTCCTCATCCTGGAAATCTGAGTTTGGATCAGAGACAGGAATGCCAAGATCATTCCTCTGACCATTCCCCATGTGGCCGAGGGCCACTCTGGGTCAGGCACTTCCCAGGAGGCAACAAGAACGAGAATGTCTTAGACTCGACTCTTGAGAGGCTCACAGTCAGAGCCACAGACAGGAAGGAAAGAGCTGGCTACAGGACAAAGAGGTGAGTCAGATGGCCCAGGTGGGATATCAGCAGAGGTTTCCCGGAGGTCCCGGCCTGGAAGTGAGTCCGAAGCTTGGCGATGGGGAATCCAGCAAAGTCTTCTGAACGGGGCCCCCTTAGCAAGGGGCAGGGCCCCCTGGTGATGTCCAACACCACACTAAAGGCATTCTGGGATGGAGGGATGCAGGAATGGGGGTCTTGCTCAATGACTTTGGCCTTGAAAAGAGACAATAGGTCTGAGAAAGGACAGCCAGAGCTGCAAGGGGCAGGAGGCTGGCACACAGCCAAGATATCTGCAGCACCTGCTGAGGCCAGCTCGGGTTTTGAGTGGCCGGACCTGGCAAGACTTAAGGCTAAATTCTCTCCTCAGATGCCCTGGTCTTCTCATCTGATTTGTCAGATCTCTTTGTTTTAATTGTCAAATTGATCACACTTATTCATCAGGTGGTCCTGGAGGTTAAGAGGAGGCAGAGAGGGATTAGAGAGAGGAAGATTCCTGGAGCAGAGGGACTTCAGGCAAGGGTTTCTGAAACAGGGCCTCAGGTCCACTTAAGTTTAGAGACAGCCAAGCAACATCTGCCTGGCTGGAATTCTATCATTCACTTGTCCCCATCAGGGCTGGGCCATTGCTTAACAAGAACTTGTCTTTCTTTTGCCAACTTCTGCAGCACACACATGCAGCCCTAGCAACAACTGCTTGGCCCCCATCATCTCCCTCCCTAGTCAGAGAGCTGGACATTCCCATCAGCACTTACCTAAGGCGGCTGTGAATGGCTGTAGCCATGAATGGAGGCTAAGAAAGGGTAAGAGCCTTCCCTTGGTATGCCTGTATGTTAGGTACTTTATACATTGGTGATCGCTCTTATCCACACAGCAGGTGGTGCATTGGGAAGGAATTGGCATTTCCATTTCACAGACCAGAAAACAGAGTATCCTCAAAGCATACTGATTATCCAAGACCATCAAAATAGTGAATGGCAGAGTGGGGTAAAACCTATGAATATAACTCCTAGGGCAAGCTCTGCCCCATGCCAGTTCTCTAGGTAAGCCCCCAGAATTGGGACAAAATTGATCTACTATGTTGTGACAAAGTGAGACTCAGTTCTTTCTGTCACATACCTGAACTGAGCCACACCTGGATATCCTGGTAGGTGTGTAAACCAGCTGGTTAGTTTTTTCCAGCCAGACTTGAGGATCAGTGGGACCCATGTGTCATGATGTGCACAGAGACAGGGATACCAAGCCATCTAGTAACCCATAGGATCTCAATCGAACACAGTACATGGACAGCTTAAAAGATGTGGCTCTTCCCGAGGTCAGTTTGCCCATGGCAGAAATTAGAGAATGACATCCATCATCAAATTTAAATTTAAATGGAAATAAAATGAGGTGGGGGATCTAAGTAAATCTGCACCTAACCAGTGAGTCGCTGAAATATATTAAGAGATTCGTGTATTTAATCTGCAGCCTGAGCCTTACATCTGTGGGAGATTGATGTCTTCTCCTCCTCCCATTTTTCCTTTTGCAGCTTTTATGAGCACTGATGGTAATCTCTTGAGAAACAATATGATTTGGTAATAAAAAGATTACCTGTATTAAATAAAAATAATATATACATAGGAAATACTGTTAGTGCTACAAATCTGGTTAAAGATATTACCACCAAGAAAAATGTTATTTTTTCACAGCTGTCTAATGCATTTTAGCAAAAGTAATATCTTTAAAACTTAAGCTTGTATTATTTATAAAGGAAGCAATAACTGATTTTCCTATTTCCCATATTAATAAATGCATTTGCATACATTTGTTTCAAAATTAATGGGTTTTCTCACTTCTGCAATACAGAAAAAAATGCCAAATTCCCTAGAAGAAAAAGTGGAGTTGCTTTGTTACTTGTAAGTCTGTGAGTTAACAGAAACTCTGGTGGTGACTAGAAGTGAGTTCCACCTAGGACTTGATTCACAGGAAAGGAAAGAAGGAGAAAAAGTAGAGAAGATGGAAGAAAGAGGGGCAAGAAAGAAAGATGTGGAGAGACACACAATTCAAGTTTACAGTGTGCCCACAGAAGGAAAGTTCAAAATAAAATAAAATAAAATAAAATAAAAAAGTCTAGAGACTAGAAGGAAACAAAATTAACAGAGAAAATGATTGAACCAAGATCTATTCTGCAGATTATCTGGAATATCAAGAATCCTGAATGTATCCAAACAGACTAAAAAGAATAGCAAGGTCATGACTGTCAACAAAGGAATAACTTCTTATTGGCAGAAGATTCTCCCACATGACATCAGATTCAGAAGACAAGGTAGCCGGGTCAAGGCTGGGGAGTTCTGAAGCAAAAGGTTATACTTTTGGCTTCTAGCCCTTTAAGTCATCACTAATACTCAAAGACACCAGAAATATAACCCCATAATTATGGTGCATTGGTTATACTGTAACTGGATACCCTCTGAGAAGGAATACTCCATAGTACAGGCAATGCTTTCGTGTGAGGACAGAGTTTGAGTGTACCACCATCTCTGGATAAGCACTTCAACTGTCACATCCTTTAACCCTCTCCAACTCAGGCAGGGAAAGTACATAGGGGAAAACATTTCATTCTTGACCCACGCTCAGGGTAAACTCAGAAACTACATGTGTTCAAGGACATCTGAATGCACAGATATCTTTATAACCTATGCTAGAAAGTAGAGCCTTCCAAGTAGGACTGACTGAATCAACCCACCCCCAGCTGGAAAATGAATTGGTTTTAAGAGCAGGCTGACAACCCATGTTCACCATGGGCATTTTCCTAATAATTAAAAGGTGTCTCATGCAAACAATCCACTTGCAAGACCTGTTATTGTTTGGATTTGAGATGTCTCCCAAACCCTCATGTGTTAACCAACACAGCCATGTTCAGAGGCGGGACATGGCTGGAGGTGAATCCTGGGCAGGGAGGTGGGGTGGGAATGGCGGGTACAGTGTCTTTTTGGGGCAGGGTACTGCAGCATTTCTTTTTCTCTTTGTTCCCCATAACCATGAGATGAGGGCAGCTGCCTCAACTCTGCCATGCTTGGGTTCTGTGGAGGTGATCTGGCTGCACACAGACTGAAATTTCCAGAACTGTGATCAAATAAAACCCTTCTTCCTCTGACATGTACATGTCAGGTGTTGGGTCACAATGGTGAGAATGCTGAGTAGTACAAAACCCTGTGGGTGTTTCAATTGATCTAAGCCACTGTCTCTCCATTATAGAGAACTTTGACCTTGGGACTGGGCAGATGTGGGCAGGAGTTCCAGTACCCACTTACTTGCAGGATAAACTTGAGTTTCTTAATCTCTTATCTACGCATTTTCCCCTCTGCAAACTTTGGATGACTGCTATGGATGTGAAAGCAATTGTGTATGTGTGTGTACAAGTGAATGCAGGTGCATGAGTGTGTGTGTGTACCTGTGTCCATCTAAGTGTGTATGTGTGTGCAATTGAGTGTGGGTGCATGTTAGTGTGTATGTATATATGTGTGCATCTGAGTGTGCATGTGAGTGTATGCATATATATGTGTGCATGTGAGTGTGTGCAAGTGAGTGTAGGCATGTAATTGTGTGCATATATGTATCTGAGTGTGTATGTACAACTGTGTGTACATTGTGTACATCTGAGTGTGTGCATGCAAGTGAGCATGTGCATGTGATTATGTGTGTAAATGTGTATCTGAGTGTATGCTTGTGAGTGTGCATAGGTGTGCATCTGAGTGTGTACATGTGTGTACATATGAGTTGTGCATGTGTATGCATGCATGTGTATATATATATGTATATCTCAGTGTGTGCGTCTGAGTGTGCATGTGTAAGTGAATGTGGGTGCATGCAATTGTGTATGCCTATGTGTGCATGTGAGTATGTGCAAGTGAATGTGGGTACATGCAAGTGTGTGTACATATGTATACATCTGAGTGTGCATGTATGTGCAAATGAGTGTGAGTACATGCAAGTGTGTGTACATATGAGTATGTGCATGAGTATGTGCAAGTGTGGGTGCGTACATATGTGTGCATCTGAGTGTGCAAGTGAGTGTGGGTACATGTGAATGTATGTGTACATATGTGTACATCTGAGTGAGTGTGTGCATGTGAGTGTGCACAAGTGTGTGTATGTGGCACTTTTCATGTGGTGTCCTAGCTACAAAGACAGTGGTATCAAATGAATCAAGTCCTTTGTTCTTTTCCCTGCATAGACTGGTGACTGGGGAGCAATCCCGGGCTTGGGCCCCAATATCTGGGCAAATGGGAAAGGCAACCGGGGGTAGGAAAAGGAAATTGGGGTGTAGGGGAAGGGATGAGGGGTGGGAACCCCTAGAGCCTGAGACAGGGGCAGGAGGGTGGGGAAGGCTAAAGGGCCTTAGGATGGGAATAGGAAATAGAGGTGTTATGGTTTGGATGTGGAATAGCCTCTGGAAAAGCTCATGTATTGGAAATGCAAAAATCTTCAGAGAAGAAATAATTGAATTGGGGCTCTAATCTCATGAGTGGACATATCCATTGATGGGTTAATAATTAGAATGGATTTACTGGGTGAACTACAGGGAGGTGGGGTGTGGCTGAAGGAGGTAGGTCACTGGAGGTGTGGCCCTGGGGACTCTGTCTGTCCCGGGTTTCTCACTCTCTCTTTTCTTCTGGTGTCACAAGCTGAGAGCAGATTGCCCTCACCACACCATACTGCCGCCATGATGCTTCTGCGTTAGAATGGACCAACCATGGACTGAACCTCTGAAACCACGAACCAAGTAAACTTTTCCTCCTCTAAGTTGTTCATGTCAGGTATTGTGGTCACAATGACGTAAAGGCTGACTAAAACAGAGGCAGTTTTTAGGCAACGCCACCACCAACGAAGTAGAGTAAATGTGCGAGGGGAAGAGAGCTGCATGCACATTCCATGGATCTTTGTGGGAAAATGACAGACCCTAACATCCTACTCGCAATCTGAAACTCGCAAATCCCAGGAGGTACTTGGGAAGCCCAGGCACTAGCCCAACTGCCTAATTAGTCTTGCTGGAGCTTGCGGATCGGCTGACCCCAGAGGAGCCATCGGCTCCCCTTCCTGTGGAACGTGGCCCCTTCCTAAACATGTAGACCTCAGGAAGGTGCAGCGCAGTGTAGCACCCACTGCGCTCTGTGACAAGGCGAGCAGACACAGGTGGAGTCCTCAGAAGAATCCTCGCCTTCCCCCTGGTCGAAGGTTATTTCAAAAGATGTGGAAAACGAGGCTCAGTTATGTAATGCTGCTTATAGGAAAGTTTTAGAGCCAGGGGTTTATCCCAGGACTGCCCTACCCTATCACACATGACCGTCACTGAGTCTATATAATCATAATTACACCACGCTAGAGATCCTGAAGGATTCTTGTCAAGTCTCCAATTGGGCTCTTACACACCCTGCATACTATTGCTGCCTTCGGAGCATGGCTGAGGCTTCTGGGTCCAGCCTGGCAGACCTGGCAGCAACGGTGGGCCAGCCCTGCACAAAATGCCCAGGGAGCAGGTGCCAGGTTGCAGACAGGGTCCACATAGGTGTGGGCACTGACACAGACCTTCTGGCTTCCTCAGGTCACCCTGACTCAGGCATTGGTCCCTCCGAAGCTCCCAGGTTAACATCCAGGATTGGCCGAGTACATCCTGAAGGTTCCCCACTCTCTCTGCAATTAGCATCTGTCTGACACAAAACCCAACCATCTCGCCTCAGGTGGTTCAGAAAACCCTTTCCCCACTGCTGGTAACAGCTGACTTCACACGGGCTGTGACTTAATTAGCACAGCGCTTTATTTCCGTTTTTTATTAAATGCAGCAGCAGCAGTAGCAGTCGTGGATGCTGTGTCCTGTGCTGGGCCCCACCCCAGCTGGGTCTGGTATCAGACCTGAGAGCAACTGCAGCTTTTTCTGGGGCAGAAACCAGTGGACAGCCAGCCCCCTGGCAGGGGTGTGGCCTCTTGGTGACAGCTTTTTGGAGGCTCACAGACTCTGGCTCCTGGCTGGCAAGATTCATGAGAACTACAGCTCATTGGAGCTGCTGGTAGGGGGGCAGCCTCTGGCCCTGGCAGACGGCAGTTTGCACCTCTGGGGGAGTGGA
This sequence comes from Graphiurus murinus, assembly GCA_004027655.1. Lineage (NCBI taxonomy): Eukaryota > Metazoa > Chordata > Mammalia > Rodentia > Gliridae > Graphiurus > Graphiurus murinus. The sequence continues at coordinate 9,985 of PVLC010002246.1, read as the reverse complement.
ATGACAGTACACAGCTGACATGTGTCTGGTCACACTGCCTGCACATGCCACCTGCTCAGAGAGCACAGTGCATACATACACAGTGGGCCCTCTGTCTCCATGGCTTCCACATTCACACATTCAGCCAACTATGGTTCAGAGATATGTGGGAAAAAATTATGCTGTCCTGAACATGTACATTGTTCCCTAAACAGTACGATAGAACAGTATTTACATAGCATTTGCATTGTATTGGGCGCAATAAGAAATCTAGAGTTGATTTAAAGTATATGAAAGAATGTGCCTAGTTTCTATGCAAATACTGCTATTTTAAGAAGGGACTTGAGTATCCATGAATTTTGTTATCTGTGGGGATCCTGAAACAAAATCCCCCATAGATAGTCTGGGATGACAAAATCAAATACTCTGGATAATAAGAATCTAAGCTGGGTGTAGTGGTGCACGCCTGTAATCCAGTACTTGGGAGGCTGAGACAGGAGAATCACAGGTTTGAGGACATCGTCAGCAAGTAGTGAGACTCTCATCAACCTAGTGAGACCCTGTTTCAAAATAAAAATAAAATAGGGCTAGAGGTATAGCTTGGAGGTGGAATGCCCTTGGGTTCAACCAGTAACAACAACAACAACAACAAAACTATCATTGAAATAGCAAGTTTGGGGCAGAAAACAATAGATGTTATGCGTCAATCTTAAGACCAAAGAGAACTACAGCTTAGAGCTTAGAGTGCTAAGAGCAACCCAAATTTAATAGCAGTTAATTGTGAGGGTAATAAAGCACCTATCGTCCCCAGGAAGCAGGACAGATTGCCCTGCAACTGGTAGGTGTGTGTAGGAGTCCCTGTATGTCCCCAGCTCTCTGCACAGCAAATTGTAAGCCCACAGTAGTGCCCAGAGAGCTCCGTGCCCACCTCCCAGCAGCCCAACAGGCCACTGGGCATGTGACACAAGTACACATCTGCACACCAGATGACTGCCTGCCTGTCACACCATGTGTGTGCCTGCATGTGACATCCTATGAGGGACTCTGCTCTGTGAAACATGACCTTGAAAATGGCATGTGTCCCTTTTCTCTGAACACACTCTCCCCTCTGGGAAAACTCTGGATACCCCACTTTCTTTATTCACCATAATTGTTTCAATCTCAGTGTCTCCAGGGCTGGAAGCCACCACATCTTCATTGTCATCCCCTGAGGGACCTTGGGCCAACAGACACAGCCTCCTAGAGACTCAGAAAACATGATTAGCCATAGGACTCTCTCTCAGCCTCATGCAGGTCCCCTGAGACATCAATCCAGGGGAGGCAGGACAATGTCCCTGGCAGCACTCTGCACAGTCATGAGAAGGTGGAAGGAGCTCAAGTGTCCTCTGATGGATGATGGAGGGACAGATGAAGTTGACATGGTAGATATGCACGATAGAGTGTTAATTCCGGCTTGGGACATTTTGGCACATGCTGTGACATGGAAGAACCTTGAGGTCATTACGCTAAGTACAAAGAAGCCAGTCACAGAAAGAAAGGCACTGTGTGACTCCATTTATATGAGACTCAGACTAGTCAAATTCATAGAGACAGTAAGTAGAACAGTGGTTGCCTGGGACCGGAAGAAGAATGATTGGAGAGTTACTGTTTATTGGATGCAGCTTTATTTCAAGAAGATTAAATCGATGGATGATGGTGATGCTTGCATAGCACTGTGATGACATAATATCACTGAATTCTGTGCTTAAAATTGGTTAAAGGGGCATATGTTATGTAATGCATATTTTACCACAATGAGAAAGTAAAAACGTAAGTAAATAGTAGACAAAATAATAGACATAAGGCACTGGGCACCATCCAGGAACACAGTAGGTGCTCAATAAGTATTAGAGGATTATTAAGGACTATAGGTGCTTAATGAAGGCTGGCACTATAATGAAAGGACCTTCAGAGGTAGCATTTTACTCACCTCCTGTACTGCACACATAAGAAAGAAAGCAATCTGCTCAAGTCAGGCACGTTGAGTCCTGAGCGCCCTGAGCCCTAGTCCCACTCGTAACACGAATGTCTCCATTATGACTTATTTATACCAGCAGGGGAGGGGCAGAGTGAAAGAGTGCACACTTTTTGTTGCCAACACTCGTATGTCTGCTGGCCCTGGTCTTCAGCACATAAGGAGGCTCCACCCTGCAGGATCCACACTCCACTGAGGCTGGAGGTTAGCACCTTGGGCTGTTGAGTCTATGGGAAGCTCCTTTATTTGTCATCACATAGGAACAAAGCAAAGGTCTCTTTTTTTTTTTTTTTTTGGTACTGGGGATTGAACTCAGGGGCATTCTACCTCCGAGCTATACCCCCAGCCCTATTTTTTATTCTTTATTTTTGAAACTGAGTCTCACTAAGTTGCGGAGTGCCTCACTAGGTAGCTGAGGCTGGCCGCGAACCCAGATCCTCCGGTCTCAGCCTCCCAAATGCTGGTATTACAAGCGTGCGCCACCACACTCGGCTAGCAAAGATCTCTTGAGAAGAAACAGGCCTGCCCCCTAGGAGCTGAGTGGGAAGGAAGGAAGAGTCTGACTTCTGGAAGATGCCAGAACATTCCTAAAGGGGTCCACTGAATCCCAGGACTTTCAAAGGGGAGTCAGGCACATTCCTCACACAGATGTAGCCTTTGTACCCATTCGTTTGAAAAGAGCTAAAACTCATCTCTGATCTAAGAAAAAAAGCAGAAGATGGCTGGTTCTTCTGCTGGTTCCAGAGGCTTGGACCAGTTATGACCCATTAGAAGTGTCCTTCAAAGGCAGAAGGACGAGCTAGGTTCAGAGGCACACATGGGGAGCCCAGATGATTCCAAACGAGATGGGCCAATCAGCCAAAGGCTGCCTGGAGCCACAAATGTCTATGAGCCAGACCAGGGACTTCAACCTGAGGTTCCCAAGGGCTCAGACGTTGCTGTGGCCACCTAGAAGCAGGTAGAGCGGCTCAGATCCTCTCCACTGGTTCAGATCATCTTGAACTAGTCTGGTCTCATCACCAAACGACCAAACTGACTACGAGCTCAGACTGGCGGTTAGCTTCAAAGTGGCCATTACCCACATGCTCCCGTGGGCTCCCAGCAAGCACACCTGTTTGGTCTGGCTCTCACCATTCTGCTCTGGAATATTTCCATGTAGTCTGGTCTACCTTAAATTAGATTAAACCAGAGGAGACCAGCCTGAACAAATGCAGGCCTGCTCAGATCAGATCTGGCTGATTGTAGAGGGAAGAAAGGAGGGCACAGTGATTGATAACCAGAGCTAAGGGCTTGTCCCACATTTTCTCACTTAATCTTCTCAACAGCCTAGTGAGAGGTGCATAATTAGCCCTCATTTCCAGAGGTAAAACAACTTGCAGAAGATTTGGTATCTAGTAAGTGGGGAGCTGGGATGAAAATCTCACAGCTGAGACTGTCTCTGCCTGTCGCCATCCTGACATGGAAAGACCCTTAGCAACAGGTAGAGTGGAGGCTTCTGGTTTTCATGTGTCCGCCTGAAGGGCCGAGGGGAAACTCTGCAAGCATCCAGTGCATGGAAACACTTAATTCCCTGGATGGAGAGCAGGAGTGGAATCCATCACTATCATTGTCCGCACTGATCATCATTTCTCCTGGATTAATGAGCAACATCTGGATGGGATTCCTGGCATGGGCTACAGCTCTGAGACCATTCATCCTCCAAATCAAACTTACTTAAAATGCTTGTTGCCTGAGAAAGGCTCAGGGGAAACACACTTATTATTTTTGAGTGAATTTCCAGGGAGAGGTGGTTATACAATGTCTAGACAAGCCATGCCGTAGAGGAGAGAAAAGCCCAGGCCAAGAAACAGGAGATGGGAGGCATTTGCTCTTTGTTGGAGAAAGTGTCCTGACCTTGCCTCTCATCCCTGCCCAGGGCTCAGGAGTCGGCATTACTGCTGACCCAGGGTGGACTTTGGTCTCTCAAGGTCAATGTCCTTGGTAGCCCGCTGCCCATGTGTCTTCCTCTCCGTGGGACCATCGAGCGGTCTGTTTCGGGTCAGCCCTACACCTGGCCCTGTGCCGTATCCGTGCTGCCACTGTGCTACTTGAGGGCTCTCCATATTCCCAGGCTGTGCCTCTGGGATAATAGGTTCCATGCATGCAGAGTCCCAGTGATGGGGTTGCCAGGGTGGGGAGGGGAAATGTATTTCTTGGCACCTTACAGTGCTGCCCGAGAGGGACTCTGCCGTTGAAACCCCACGTGTCTTGGGCTCCTCTGACCACTACCAGGTGGTCAGCCTGGCTTGCTTCCGGCTCCCTTAAGGTTTCCAGGTAAAACACAGGAGGCTCAGCTGAATTTAAATTTCAGATAAGCAACAGTCTTTTAAATATAAATAATTGCTCATTTGAAAAAGCACAGTTTATCTGTAATCCCAACTTAACTAGGCGTATTGTGTTTTTATTTGCAAAACCTGGCAACCCTAAGCTGGCAAATGGTTTGTTAGTTTATGGGTGGGTAAGTTGGGTAGTTTCTTTCTCTGGGCTAGCTGTTTGTCTCACTTTTCAAATGTTTTGTTTGTCCTCTGGAGCCTTCAGCTTGTTTTAGCACACACTTATGCATTCTGATGTCTTGAGTCATGTTCTCTCTATTCTTCTGTCTCGTGTTGACTTTTCTAATCTTTGATTGCTTGCCCATCTGGTCCCCATGATTCCTGCTTTCCTTTTCTATTACATCTTATTTATGTTATTTGTTTATTTTTTGGTACTGGGGATTGAACCCAGGGGCATTCTACCTCTGAGACATATCCTAGTCCTTCTTCATTTTTTATTTTTTCAACAAGGTCTCACTAACTTGCTGAAGGTCTTGCTAAGTTGCTCAGGCTGGCCTCAAACCTGCTAAACTTCTGTCTTAGCCTCCCAAGTACTAAGATTACAGGTATGTACCACCACACTGGGCTGTTTCTTAGTGTTTTGCATGACTCTATTGGGCAGATGTGAGAGTATTATGGGTGGAGAACAACCTACACTTGGCTGTATTGTCTAGAATCCAGAAGTCATTGTCAAATGGGAATCACTGGATAAGTGGCGTTTTTCAGAGAGGCTCCCTCCTTGTCTGAGTGCTGGCCTGGTCTATGATATAGTGCTGTGTGTGTGTGTGTGTGTGTGTGTGTGTGTGTGTGTGTGTGTGTATGTGTGTGTGTGTGTGTGTGTTGTGCATGTAGGAGAGCAGGTGGCAGCTCACCTGCAAAGAGCAGAAGGCCTGGGTGAAGGGCGGCATCCGGACCAGATAAGAGGCAACGATGATGGCCGAGGAGTAGTGCGTGCAGTAGTGGCACTGGACTGTCATATCTCCTGTAACAGAAGGACATGCCTGAAGGCTGCTTTCCCGTTTGTGCCAATGCAGGCAGCAGACATGCAGGCTATCCTGTGCTTGAGGATAGTATTTAAGGAAAAAAAAACCCACATTCATTGAAGTTAAGGAAATGCATGGACTTAAAGAAAGACATCAGGGCAGCAAAAGTACAGACGGCCTGTGAATGTTCCAAGAACTGTAGAGGTGATGTACAGGTGGACAGAGTTTGGGCCCTCCGTTCTGTAGCCAGTCAAATACAGGCTCTGCCAGTTTGAGGCTGTGCTCTTGAACCGGCTGTTTAAAATCGCTGAGATTCTATGTCTTTCTCTTTGGAGTGTACCACTTCACATAGGAAGGGGCATTGGCCTATGCCTCGTGCAGAGGTAAGGCTGAATGGATTTTAGTCTCCCTGGGCTTTAGCTGCCCCTAGGGATGGAGTTACTGGCTTGCAGCATTATGCTTTTTCACCCAGGGTAGATGTTAGAATCACCCGGGTCATGTTGCATCACAGACTTAATTAAACCAGAAATCTGAGTTCTGGACTTCAGATTTGTTTGTTTATTTTTGGTACTGAGGATGAACCCAGGGGCAGTCTACCTTTGACCACTAGCCCTTTTTCAAACTTTAAAAAATTTTCGAAACAGGGTCTCATGAAGTTGTGGAGAGATTCTATACGTGTCTGAGGTTGGCCTCGAACCTGTAATCCTCCTGTCTCAACCTCCAAGTCCTAGGATTACAGGCTGGATTTCAGAATTTTTAAAAAAGTTCTTACAGGTGATTTTTCCATGTGACTAGGGTGCTAACCATTGGATTAAAGAGTTCTCTATTAAAGAGTATAATCATTTGTAGGCTAGGCAACCACCAAAGTCATTATCTATTATCTCAGGGCATTCAAATGAACAGAACTACACATACACACCAAGCTGAGGTCTACTCACCTTCAGTCTTTTCAACTTCTTTAAACCTCTGGATAAACTTCAGCTTTCTTTCCTTGGTCTGAGCCCCCATGGGCTTTGAAAGATCCCGGAAAGTCTTGGGATTTGTCAAGTTCAACACCTAGGAGGCAGATGTGCAGCTGGAGTTAACACCCCCATCCCCGAGTGCCCCAAGAGCCACGCTCTTTAGTTTTATGGTTCTCTTTATTGGTTTATTGTCATTTGGTCTGACCCCCCTCTGGTGATTAGCTGGCAGATAGGGTTTTATGGCCCTGGAGCCAGTGATCCACAAAGACTTAATAGGGGAGAGATGAGAACTAAGAGGAGGGGAAGATTGAATTCACACTGAACCTGCTCCAAGTTGACCCACATCAGAACATGACCACCAGTTCCCAGAAAGAGACTTTCAAAAAATTCCCTTTGTCTATAAGGCATTTGGCTGCTGCCCTCAGGGTAATTTACCCTAATAGTTCAGAGCCCTTGCTTAGAATCAAATTGATTTTATAGAAGCTAGAAGCCATCTGTTTCAGGGAGGAAATGAGAGGAATGTCTGTATTTTTCTGAGGCCTACTCCCTACTGAACAACAGAGGCTTGGAATTCCCCTGCCTGCTGAGGTCCAGAGATGGAGTCCAAAAGAGATGAGCCACCTGGTCCCACCATCAGCTTCCTCGGTCACTACACAGCTCAGCCGGATCCCAGTGAAGCCTGACCATGCATCTTAGCCACTGAAGTCAAATTACAAGGAGAGAGGGTCCTTGTCTCTGTGTCCCTGTCTTTCTCTACATCTTTCTCTCTTTTCTCTCTCTCTCTTATCACCCTCAACCCAGCCCCCACACATGTTGATTTTAGGAACAAATTCCATGGCCCATCTTGCTGGTAATTGCAGTGCACCACTGATGTTGGTCCACACAGAGTGCGATCTCCATAGATGCGTAGCAGTTGCTTTCATCAATGACAATATGCCAGGAAGCCCTCTGGAGCTCAGGCTAGCCACTGTGCTCACCATGCTGCTCTTTCCACAGGAGCCCAGGCAGGTCAACTCCAAAGGCTGCTATGGGGTCGAGGGCATTTGGCAGGCTTTATGCCCAGGTATCCACATGTGTGCTGATTTAGGGAGCTCAGCTGTTAGGGTAGGAAAGCCCCAGGACACCTGTGCAGCACCCACAGGAACGCCTTACCTCTGAGGTGTAGTCAGCGAGGACCCAGGGGAACACTGGGTACTGCATGTAGTCATTGTAGGTCCTGCCTGCCAGGGTGTTCAGGTACATGAGGTACTCGAAATTGCTGATGTCCCTCTTCTACCAGAAGAAACAGAGAGAGGATAAACCACACATGTGCGCTGTCCTCCTGAGGCCACAGGTATCTAGTCCTTAGCCCCCAGCAGGAGACCCTGGCTCTAGTTGGCAGGACTGCGAGGACGGGCAGCAGCACCTGGGTTGTCTTCTCCATCTTGCACATGAGCCAGTGCCAACTCAGGGCAGCACGTGCTGATGTCAACATGAACTGGAGTGAGTACATTCAGTCAGAAAGGGAAACACAACCCAGCAATCCAAAGCCACAGATAGAGCATCCTTCTGTGTTAACTGCCAGATGTAATGTTCCAAAATTGATTGAAATAAAAGCACCAATGCTGTGGTGAACTTAGAAAAATAAGCTAAGGAAAGCTCACAGAGGAAAGGGCTACCACTAACACCTGAATAACCTGTCTCCCTCTGGGACCTCGGGATGGCCATTTCCCTGTCCCTCTTTGATAAGATAAACTCTCTCTTAGGTGCTCCCTGCCTTAAGACAACAGTTACACATGGAGATACAGGCTGAGTTGGGGACAAAATCTCCAGAGCCACCTGGTGGATGAGAGTCTGGGAGCCACCTCTGGTGAGGACCTGCATACTGAACATCTCCTTCCCTCAGCTCACTCCCTGGGAGAGGACTTTGGATCTGAGTGACTTTCTCATTCCCTTATGATCTTCAGGACTAGCTCCCTGGGGATCCCCTCCTCACTGAGAACCCTGGGCTGAAGGTCAGCTTATCCAGGCTGGGAGCCATGTGTGACTTCCCAAGAAAAAGAAGTGACCCTCATCCCCCCCTCAAAGTGTGTGTATATCTTCAGGTATGTGTGCTCACAGAGGTGCCCATGGTGCGTGTGCACACACACAGACACACTCACTCCCCAGCTCTGACTCCAATGCTCAAGAGTCACCTTCCGTCACTGAGATTTTGTTATATTAAAAACACAAGCCCCCTCCTGGACTGTCTGCACACTTCCTCTTTCCATTAATGGGGCCTGAGCTATTTTCTTTTTTTTTTTTTTTTTTTGGTACTGGGGATTGAACTCAGGGGCATTTTACCTCCAAGCTACACCCCCAGACCTATTTTTTATTCTTTATTTTGAAACTAAGTCTCACTAAGTTGCGGAGTGCCTCACTAGGTAGCTGAGGCTGGCCGCGAACCCAGATCCTCTGGTCTCAGCCTCCCGAATGCTGGGATTACAAGCGTGCGCCACCACGCCCAACCCTGAGCTATTTTCTGATATGTGTTTCCACTGGATTTCCCTCTGGGAGAGTCATCGTACCTGCCATCTCTGCAGCATGGTCTTGTCGAAGCCGGGGGATTTCCTGTGGGACAGAAAATCATTGTGGTGACCAAGTATCCCAAGGCACAAACATGGGTGGAGACATGTGAGGCTTTCTGAGGGTTCTCAGGCACCAGTGTGGCGATGCCATTGTCCTGCCTACTGAAGGGTAGGTTCTTGTAGGCACCGTCCTCTGATATGACTCCAGAATATGCTATTGCTTTGCTGCCATTTGAACACAGAATGTCCCTCAGAGAACTCATGTGTGGGCAATGCAAAAATGTTCAGAGGTGAAATCACTGAATCAGGGCTCTAATCTCATTGGTGGATAAATACAGTGATGGATCTATCATTTGAATAGACTTACTAGGTAAGCAGGCTGTGGCTGGAGGAGGTGGGTCACTGGGAGAGTGGCCTTGGGCTGCTTCCTGTCTTTCTCTCTCTACTCCCTGGCTGCCCTTAGCAGAGCGGCTTTCCTCCACCATGCCCGGCCGCCATGATGCTTTACTTATCCACTGATGAGATTAAAGCCTGGTCGACCCTGGACTAAAGCTCTGAAACTGTGAGGCCAAATAAACCTGTCCTCCTCTAAGTTGTTCTTGTTGGATATTTTGGTTACAGCAACAGTAAAGTGTAAAACATACCTCAAGTGTACAGCTGGTGGAGATGTTCTCTAGGGATATAGAAGCAGGCTCAGGGCCTCCCTCAACTCACACTGGGTTTCCCAAGGCCACGTCTGAGCCTCCTTTACCCCTTACCCTTTCTTTTGACCTTGAACATAATGTATGCAGGTGGTTGGAAAATTTCAACAGCATGGAAAGCCATAAAATATAAGGTTCCCCAACTACTGCTTCTGCTCAAGAAGTATCCACTTCTAACAGTTTCTAGTGTATTATTCCAGAAAAGTTTACCCATATGCCTGCCTATATGCTTGCATTTTTTTTTTTTTTTTTTTTTTTTTTTTTTGCGGTACTGGGAATTGAACTCAGGGGCATTCTACCTCCGAGCTACACCCCCAGCCCTATTTTTATTCTTTATTTTGAAACAGGGTCTCACTAAGTTGCGAGTGCCTCACTAGGTAGCTGAGGCTGTCCGCGAACCCGGATCCTCCGGTCTCAGCCTCCCGAATGCTGGGATTACAAGCGTGCGC
>PVLC010002245.1:16298-119047 GCA_004027655.1 Graphiurus murinus | reverse complement strand
AATCCCAGCATTCGGGAGGCTGAGACCGGAGGATCCGGGTTCGCGGCCAGCCTCAGCTACCTAGTGAGGCACTCCGCAACTTAGTGAGACTCGGTTTCAAAATAAAGAATACAAAATAGGACTGGGGGTATAGCTCGGAGGTAGAATGCCCCTGAGTTCAATCCCCAGTACCGCAAAAAAAAAAAAATAAATAAATAAAAAATAAAAAATATTGCTGCTGCTTGGCGTTTCTTTGCATTTTCTTCTTGACTTTTTTGACTTGGAAAAAGTTACTCTATGCTCAGAGTTCTTAACCTGAGTAAGAATCCCAGTGGGGAGGGATTGAATCTCTCTCTGAAATTGGATGGACTATGTTTTTATGACAGGTCAATCATAGCTATAGAAAAGGCTCCATGGCTTATGGCTATCATCAGATGCACCACTAAGTCTGTCACCCTCAAGATGGCAGAAATCACTGCAGTTGTCCTAGTTTTTTTGTTTTGTTTTGATTTGGTATTGGGGATTGGACCCAAGGGCATTTTACCTGCAAACTACACCGCTAGCCCTATTTTATTTTATTATTTATTTTTTGGTATTGGGGATTGAATCCAGGGGCATTCTACCTCCAAGCTACATCCCCAGGCCTATTTTTTTATTCTTTATTTTATTTATTTCTTTATTTTATTTTTTTGCGGTACGGGGGATGGAACTCAGGGGCATTCTACCTTTGAGCTATACCCCCAGCCCTATTTTTTATTTTTTATTTTGAAACAGGGTCTCACTAAGTTGCGGAGGGCCTCACTAGGTAGCTGAGGCTGGCCTTGAACCTGAATCCTCTGGTCTCAGCCTCCCAAATGCTGGGATTACAAGTGTGGGCCACCATGCCCAGCTTATTCTTTATTTTGAAACAAAGTCTCGCTGAGTTGTGGAGTGCCTTACTAGCTGAGGCTGGCTGTGATCCCAGATCCTCCAGTTTCAGCCTCCCAAGTACTGGGATTACAAGCGTGAGCCACCACGCCTGGCTTATTTTATTTATTTAGTATTATTTTTTGAAATGTCCCAGGATATTTATTGGCTACTTCTCTCACTTGTGTCTTCCTTGGGGAGCCAAAGTATGAGTCAACCCACAAAGGGAAGGGAGTGTTCAGAATCAGGAAGGAGATCCTGGACTGGGGCGTTTCAACAGCGTCTAGAAACTTATAGATTCTGCTGAAAACATTGTTAAGGGACAGGAAGAGGTGATGCAACAGTATGATTAAAGGCTGTGATGAGCAGGTGTGGTGGCGCACACCTGTAATCTCAGTACTTGGGAGGCTGAAACAGGAAGATTGCACGTTCAACATCAGCCTCAGCAACTTAGCGAGACTCTTTCCAAATAAAAATATAAAATAAGGCTGGGGATGTAGCTTGGAGGTAGAATGCTCCTGAGTTCAATCCCCAGCGCTCCCCACCCCAGAAAAGGCTGTGATGAAAAAATTGCTGTTTTCTCTTTATATTCTAAGTTGTAACAGCATCAGTAAACACTTATATCAAGACAATATTATAACAAGAAAAAGGAGTGAATAGTGTAATTTAATCTGTTCCCAGTTTTGCTGGTTGGCAAGGAAGACCAGAGAAAGATGATTTGCATTGCACGGGCCACTGTTGACAATCCTATGTCAGAGGCCCTCAAGGAGATGCTGTCAGGTGTCAAGCACTGCCCAGGCTGCCAGGAGGGCCCCGTTGGCAGTGGACCTACATGTATATTACTCATGCAGAGGCTGCTTCTAAAAACATCCTGGGAGCTGGGCATGGTGGTGCACGCTTGTAATTGAGGCTGAGACAGAAGGATGCCAGGTTTGAAGCCGGCCTCAGCAACTTAGTGAGGCCCTCCCCAACTCAGTGAGACCCTGTTTCAAAATAAAGAATAAAATAGGGTTGGGGGTGTAGCCCGGAGGTAGAATGCCCCTGGGCTCAATCCCTAGTAACACAACAAAACAAAACAAACAAAAACATCCTGGGGGTAGTTTCCATAAAGGATACTGTCTCCAGCAAAATTGCTGCAAAAGTCAATACAAGGGGAAGGAGAGGGCAAAAATAGTGACTTCAAGGTATGGACAGGTCGGCCAGGAGGCTTGATACCTCTTTTCACCTTTGTCTCTACTTCCAAAGACTCGCCTCTCTTCCCTCTCATCACCAAACCCTCATAAATGAGCACTGTCTTCATTCTTTACTTCTCATTCACTATTCAACGTGCCTCTGAGTGGCTTCTGTCCCATGTATTCGGAACTTTCTTCTCATTGCTAGATCACCTACACAATCTTCAACCCTCACAGTCCTGGAGTCCCCTCGGGCCTTCGTCGCTGTCACTCACCGTGTATCCGAGGGAGCGCCCTCCATTCCACCCAGGGCATCTTTGCTCCTGGTTCTCATCCAGCTCTCTCGAGGTCCTTCACTCTCCTCTGCGTCTACCCCCAAGTCCTGCTTCTAAAATGTTTCTATCCAAGCACCACGGCTTACCCACAGATTCCTAGGGATCGGGAGAGGCCAAACCCCGCTGCCAAGTTCTAGGCCAATGTTTGCTGCTGCTTTTGTACAGATGCATGTGCAGGGTGCCTCAATGCTTCTCCAAATCAGGGCATTCAAACTGGGGCCCACTGTCCTTCCCTCGGGTCTCCAGGCCTCCACTGTCTCCAGCATGCCCCTCACTCTCCAACAAAACTGTCTTGCGGAGCTGTTATAAGCTTCTATAAAGTAATGCTTGAGACTGGGTGAATTTAAAAGAAGAGAAATTTATTTACCACAGTTCTGTAGGCCAGAGAGTCCCAAGACAGAGGCCCCTGCATCTGGTGACTGGTGCCTCACTGTTGCATGGCAGAAGGGTGAGTGAGCAAGCCGGCCAAGGGCTGCCTGAGGCTTCTCTTTTAAGAGTCTACTTGCCTCTTAAAATTCTCACATTGGCAACACCTGAATGTTGGGGGCACATTCAAACCATAGCACCTCTCTCACAGTAGAAACGGGTCTAATCCTTGATGACTCCTACATTCTATAGCTAATGGATTACCAAAGGGTGTTTCTTGAGACTCAGAAATACATTGTGTCTGCAACCTCTTCTTTGTTTGGATGCTCATCTCTTGCAAGAACCTCCTAACTCCTCTCTCTGAGCCGACCCCCTTCAACATTACTATCTGTTCATGTCGATGGCGTTACTTAGACTTCTCTGTTTAATCTCCATGGTCTGATGAGACATTCCAGGTAGGCTTATCTCTGGGTACTTCTCAGAATTCACTTGTGATTTAGTGTAGTGGTAAGAACCTGAAGAACCTGCAGTGGGGCTCGAGTTCTAATCCTGTGTTTTTTTTTCTTTTGTGCAGTTCTGGGGTTTGAACCCAGGGCCGTGTGTGTGTGTGTGTGTGTGTGTGTGTGTGTGTGTGTGTGTGAGTGAAGTGCTCTACCACTGAGCTACAAACTCAGTCCTAGAGCTCTAATCTTGATACCACCAAGTACTTGCTAGCTATTGATCTTGGAAGAGTTATTTAATCTCTTTGTGCTTCAGATCTGCATCTATAAAGTTGAGATAATAGTGGTACCCATAGGGTTATTGTGATGGTTCAATGATGCAACAGGAATGAGGCTCCAAACAGTACCTGTATGACTAACGTGTTTGTTAGCATCATCATTATTTGCAATATTGTTATTTTTGTTACCTATAGGCCACCTACACAGAGTTCTTCATGGTTTCTGGAATATAATCTGTCTTCTTGTGGCATGAAGCTTCCCTGTGCCTTTGGCCCAGAATGCTCTTTCCTGCTTCTTCAGCTAGCAAGCTTCCCTGGGCCAAGCTAGAAATAAATTTCTCTATACTTATTCAGCACTTTGTCCATACCCTTGGATTAGCCCCCTTCACATGGATAATTGTGAGATGTTAATTTGTGTTTCATGCCGGTCTCTCCAGAAAATGGTGAGTACTTCGGGTGAGAACTTGGCTTTGTCTCATTTATCTTTGCAAGCTTAATGTCTTACAGGTAGTAGTTGCTCAAAAAAATGTTTGTTTAATGTGTTAAATTAATAAAACACTTGAGAGCTGGGTGTGGTGATGTACACTTGTAATCCCAGTACTGAGGCTGAGACAGGAGGATTGCTGGTTCCAATTTAGCGAGAACCTGTTTCAAAATAAATAAATAAATAAATACATACATACATACATACATAAATACATAAACAAATACAAAATAGGGCTGGGGGTGTAACTCAAAATTAGAATGCTTCTGGCTTCAATTCCCAGTACAAATAAATAAATAGCCAGGCGTGGTGGCACACACCGTAATTCCTGTACTTGGGAGGCTGAGACAGGAGGATGGCAGATTCGAGGGCAGTCTCAGCAAGTAGTGAGACTCTCATTAATCCAGGGAGACCCTGTTTCAAAAGTAAAAATTAAAAATAGGGCTGGAGGTATCGCTAAATAAATAATAAAAATAAATAAATAAATGTCTCTTGATCTATACTTGTGGAATAAGCAGGAGCCTTTATCATATTATACATAGCGCCTCCCTTTCATTACAGATATTTTAGTAGTAGACTCACCTCTGGGAGGAAGAAACAGCTCTTCCTCAGTGCATGTTATTTAGCTTCTTCTTGGATCTGTTATTTATAATAGTGATTTTTCTCTGTTAGGGTGACTCTATTTCTCCTTGAAAGGAATTCTTTATTGAGATGCAAACTGGGGGTGGAGAAGGTTGAAAACCAAAGTCCAACGGGGAGAGGTTCAGCCTGAAACTCACCCTGGGCCATGAGTTGAGCTGAGAATCAGGATCAATACTTGGAAGTCATTAGGAGACATTATAGTCAATCAAACAGAGGAGTGGAAGCTGTAGTCCCAAGTTAAAATAGAGGTCCCAGCTCTAGGAAACACTGTTTACTGTACTGGGCCTGGGGTTGGAGGGATGATATTGGGGAAAGTCTGGCTACAGCATCTTTCCCATCTGAAGCTGCATTCAGCAGGCCATTCATACCGGCTCTGGAAGTGGGGCACTTATATAAATCACACTCTTTAACTTAAGCTCTCCACGTGTGGTGAGAGTGATAGAGCAGTTAGAACATAGGCTTGTCTCTAGATTGCCCTGGGTTCAAATCCTGCTTCTATTGTACACTGAAGGTGCTGCCTTGGGGCTGGGGATGTGGCTCAGTGGTAGAGCGCTTGCTTAGCATGTGTGAGGCCCAGAGTCTGGGCCTCAGGCCCAGAGGGGGTGGGGGGAAGATGCTGCCTTGGCAAATGACTGGGCCTGAGACTTCTTTATCCCCAAATGGGGATAATCCTTCATAGGAGAGGGGTGAGAAGTAAGTAAGTAAGGTAAAGTACGTAACATCCTTCTCATCATGCCTGACATATGGTTATTATACAATAATGTAGCATTATTAGTATTCTATAATTAAGAAAAATGTTTCTGGATCCGGGCATGGTGACACACACCTGTAAATCCATTACTTGGGAACTGAGACAGGAGGATCATCAGCTCCAGCAACGTAGTGAGATCCTGTTTCAAAATAAAAAAAATAGAAAAGGGCTAGAGGTATGGCTCTGAGGTAGAATACACCTGGGTTCAATCCCCAGTATACCCCCCCCCCAAAAAAAGAAAAGTGTTTCTTCTTATTAAGGTGCTGCCTGAAGAAGCCTGTGATCCGTAAGAAAACCACTACCAGTCTATGACTGCTTGACTATATGTTGGACATTGTACTGAGATCTTCAGATGTATTAATTTCCAATTTGCACAACACAACCAACAAGTAGATAAATGATCACCATGTTTCAGATGAGGAAAGAGATTCAGGGAAGTTTTGTACCTTGCCCTGGGCAATACCACTATTAATGTATCTGAATTTGGATTTGCACTGAAGGCCTGTGATCCTGGCCAGGGCACACAAAGTCTTCTGGACAGATTGCAGGAGAATAGCTATCAAGGTAGTTGTAGAACTTATGATTCCTGTAAAAATAACCAGGTCTTTTCTTTCTCCCTCCCTCCCTCCCTCCCTCCCTCCCTCCCTCCCTTCCTTCCTTCCTTCCTTCCTTCCTTCCTTCTTCCTTCCTTCCTTCCTTCCTTCCTTCTTCCCTTCCTTTTTTCTTTTTTTTTTTTTTTTGACAATTTGCATGTAAAATTATCCTGGACTATGTGAGCAGTTGGTGCTTTACTGCCATCTGGCATTTTTGAGCAAAGCCCAGCTTTATCACCATAAGATGAGATTAGTGGTGAAAGGCAATGGTGTGTGTTGGCAGAGCAGGCAGATACTGCAAGGCAAAGGAGAAACCACTGACAAGTCAGCAAAGATGGAAGAACACCAACGCTAATCTGTAATACTACTCAGGGCAGAACAAAAACCTACAGGGGAATTTAGGCAATTCGGCTTGCTCAGAAGTATAGGAGAAGATATTAACTCTTAATTGTGTCATTCAGGGTAACCAGATTCAGGAAAAAAAAATCTAGCAAGACGACCTCCAATATTTGAAACCCTGGTATTAGCAATATAAGAAACCAGTATTACATATAGCAATAGGAGGCAATATGTTCTAAGGAGAGCATTGCCTGACTTGATAGTTAGAATTGATGTCACTCTTACAGGGTTAGAGGTGTCAATAGCTTTAAATATTGGGAGCTAGCCAAGTGTGGTAGCATGCACTTGTAATCCCAGTACGTGGGAGGCTGAGACAGGAAGATTGCAGATTCAAGCAAGTAGTGAGACTCTCATCAAACGAGTGAGACCCTGTTTCAAAATAAAAATAAAGTAGGGCTGATGGTGTACCTCAGAGGTAGAATTCCCCTGGGCTCAATCCCCAGTACCACAATAAATAAATAAATAAATAAATAAATAAATAAATAAATAAATAAATAAATAAATAAATAAATATTGGGATCTGAGGAACATGTCCCCCCTTACAGTGCAGGAATTAATGGTATAAACCTTCATTCACACAGACCTGGCTTTGAATCCTGGTTCTTTTGCTTTTCAGTAGTGTGATCTTGAGCTAATTATTTAACTTTTTAAAGTTTCAGAGTTTTTTTTCCCCATATTTAAATGGTGCTAGGATTGTCAGAATTAATGATGAAATCTTGAACTGATGAAAAAAGATGGTAATTATTGATTTTTCTTATAATATTTGCAAGTATGAAGAAACCAAGTTGCTTCCTTCATATATTTTGAGCCAAGAATGAGCACAGACTGTCCATACATTTCTTTTTCAAAGAAATACTCCTATCTCCAGGGAGTTATTACAACTTTTACATGTTCACATTAATTCCAGAGCCTTTGTAATCATAAAATCCATTTATAGCCCTTAGTTGCCAAGCAACAAAGGACAAAGTACTGAGTATTTCCTTTTATTGCAAAAGGTTCAGCTTTTCTAAGTTAGTCTCGAAATCAACATTTTTCAGAAAGACAGAAAGAATAGTGAAACTTAATAGCATATTTCTAAGGCTTAGTTGGCATTCCTTGTATGGAGATAGAATCAAAGCTGAAAGGAATACATTGTGATTATTGTCTAATTCTTGGATAGTCTAAAACATTTTGTGCTAATTATACAGCAAATCCATAAGAAATTCTGAAGTGAAGCTGAGACTGCAAATTCATTTTAAGAAAAGAACTGTTTTTATTTTACCTATGTGATGCTCTTTAGAGCAATCTGTGATGTCAAAGAACCAGTTCTTTTTTTTTTTTTTTCGGTACTGGGGATTGAATTCAGGGGCATTCTATCTCTGAGCTATACCCCAGCACTTTTTTATTCTTTATTTTGAAACAGAGTCTCACTAAGTTGCGGCAGGCCTCACTAGGTAGCTGAGGCTGGCCTGGAACCTGGATCCTCTGGTCTCAGCCTCCCAAATGTTGGGATTACAAGTGTGCACCACCACACCTGGCTATAACCAGTTCTTTTATCTGTCAATAGTCTTGCAGGAAAGACATAAGTGGAGTTATGTTCATCTGAGAGAATGTTACCTGCTGACCTTAGTAACCACTGATTTCCAATAGGTCATTCACCCACACAGGGTTTGGGGAAGCTGGCTTTTAAGCTCGTAACTAAACTAAATTTTCTACTTCCTTAAATGGGACCAAGCCTTTCAATTTCTGTTGTTTTTGTCCACAGTTAATCAGCAAGTAAAAGTTTAAAGGTCCAAAAAATTTCAAAAGAGTATTTCCTCTACTACATCCTATAAAGAATGCCAGTACAACTTATATTTTTAAAAGCTCATAAAAGCATGTATGCAAAACAACTTTTTAATTTGCATAGATACTTCCCATTCATCTGCATTAAAACAGTGCAAAAGCAGATTAGAATATTTTGTTTGGAGTTTTTCTGTCCCTGCCCCATATGTATCCTATGTACATGGTGGGATTCTATAGATGCAAAGAGTAAAGTCATTGATCCTCTTTTTTTGTAGCCTTGTTGAATTAGAAAAGCTTGTTGCTCTGAAATAAACCTGTTGATACGTGTCACATAAAATGCACAAAGGATGCTTGTAAGTGATCATTATTCCATGAGGTAACAACTAATCATGCTCCTTCTGCTGGGAGCAAATGTCCTTTGAAATGATTTTTGTGTGAATATAAAAGAGTAAGATCAGTTCTTAGGCTGATTCCGGCCGATCAGAAGAGGGAACTTTTAAAATCTATTATCTGTATGTTTCAAGCATTTAAGCTACCATTTCTGTTATTATCCTTATGAGGAGAAGACAAAGACAGAAGTCTGCTTCCCTTCCCTGGGAGAGGTAGGTTTCTGCTGGGAATTTGCAATAACCTTAAAAGATGGGAGGAGGTCAGATGTATGAAGAAATGCCCAGAATGTGTTCTCTCTTTGCTGGCTTTTTAGGGAAATATTGGGGAGAATAATCCATTTGCAGCCAACAGTTTTTACTTTTCCTTATTTCATCAGTTCATTCCTAACCCATCTTCGAAGTTTCCTTCTCATTTTTGCATTTGTATTATGCTTGCTTATAGAGTCTGATATTTCACAAACCTTCATTTCCACCAACTCACTGGCACCTCAAGGACTTTGAGAGGAAGGCATCTTATAGATACAAAATAATGAACCTTAATGGCATGGTAGTGCACACCTGTAATCCCAGAAACAGTGAGACTCTGTTTCAAAGAAAAAGGCTAGGGGAGTATCTCAGAGTCTAGCGCCCCTGGGTTCATTCCCCAGTACCACTCACACATGAAATAATAAAGTTGACAAATGTATCTAAAATCACATTGATAAGTTCCAGAGTTGGGGCAAAACCCTTGTCCTCTTATTCCAAATACAGAACTTTCCATCCCCACCACACTCAGCCTTTCCACAGGAAAAAGCAGATAAAGACCTGTACTGGCTTATGAGCTTCCATATTCTAGAGCTAGAAGTCAGAATACCTAAATGAACAGGTCAGTCTTTGAAAGAGTCCCTCCTGCTGTCCCCCTCGCTCAATTTACCCCTAGTCCCCTATTAATCTCTACAAAGTGGCCACTGGTGGCCCAAATCCACCCCCTCTCCTAACAGAGGCAGCAACTTTCTTCCCTTCCCTTCCCTTCCCTTCTCCCCTTCTCTTCCTTTCCCTCCCTCCCTCCCTTCCTTTTTTTTTTTTTTTTTTTTTTTTGTAGTTGAGTACTGGGGATTGAACTCAGGGCCATTCTACCTCTGAGCTACACCCCAGTCCTTTTTATTTTTAAATTTTAAAACAGGGCCTTTCTAAGTTGCTGAGGGTCTCACTAAATTGCTGAGGTTGGCTGAGAACTTGTGATCCTCCTCTCAGCTGCCCAAATACTGGGATTGCAGGCCTGTGCCACAATACCCAGTTGCAAATTTCTATCTTTAGTTTTCACCTAACCCCCTACTTTGATGAAACTGATGTGCTCTGAGCTCACCAATTGGTTCATTGTTCTCAGCCGTGTCCTGTGGGGAATGGAAGGAGGGAGCAGAAAAAGAATAAGAAAGGGATACACAATTACTATGCATCCCTCACCCCCACGCTATGTGGGATTGCATATGTTCCCATGTTTTGTCTGCAAGTCACCCTCTAAGGTGACTTTCTCCAGGTGGAAAAAAAAAAAAATCATCTCCTTTCTCCAGGTGGGAAAATAGGCCCAGAAAAATTAGGTAAAATTGGAAATTAACTCAGGTCCCCCTGACTTGCAGCTTCCCAAATTCCCGGCTCTTCTGACCTCCAGGTTGCTGGGGCCCTCCCTCCAGGCATCCTCTGCCTCTTGCTCACCTGGTTCACGGCCAGTCGCTCTCCCGAGGTCCTGGCTTTGGTGTCATTCCCCCAAGAGCCCCCTGTGTATTTCCGTAGCATATTGCACTTCCCTTTTCAAAACATGTCATTGCCTTTTTCTGTGTCTGTCTCCAATGGACAACTGGAAGGAAGGCACTAGGTCTCTCTCGTCATAGCTTCAGTGCCTGCAGACTGGCACACAGCAGCCACTCGAGCATGTTTGTTGGATGGATAAATGAAAACTCCAAGCCTAGGTCCTTCCCAGGATCCCAAGTCTCCTAAATTGCCTGCAACCAAAAGGCCAGAATCCTGAAACTGGCTGAAGACTCAGCTGGTGCTCTGTTGGGGTGTCCCCTCCTTCTCTGCTTGGCTTGGTAGGACAGGAGGACATTGCTGAGGCACCTCTGAAAGGAGGGGCACCCGGGAAAGCCACAGTTGGGCAGCTATCTTGTCACATTTTCCTGAACTTGTGGCATGCAATGTCATCCTAGGGGGCAGATTTAGTATTCAATACTCTACTTCTAAGTGAGCCAAACTCATTTGTAAAGTTTGAGGGTGATAGCTGTTCTATTATTATTACTATTATTATTATTATTATTATTATTATTATTATTATTATTATTATTATTCTAGGGATTGAAGCCAGGGGCATTCTACCTTTGAGCCACAGCCCAAATCTTTATTTTGAAACAATATCTCCCTGGTTGCTGAGGATCTTGCTAAGTTGATGAGCCTGGCCTCGAACCTATGATCCTCCTGTTTCAGTCTCCCGAATACTGGGATTATAGGTTCAGGTCACCATGCCTGGCATATCCCCTTATTTGCAATCCCTCCTTTGGGAGAATTTTCCTCCTCTTCTTCCTTTTTCTCCACTTCTTTTTCCTCTTTTCTTCTCTTGCAACTCATTTTTTTTTTTCTTTGCAGTACTGGGGATTGAACCCAGGGGCATTCTACCCAAGGCCATGCCCCTAGCCCTCTTTTATTTTGAAACAGGGTCTCACTAAGTTGCTGAGGGCCTTGCTAAATTGCTGAGGCTGGCCTTGAACCTGTGATCCTCCTTTCTCAGTCTCCCAAGTACTGAGTTTATAGGCATATAAACTATGTTGGACTGCAACATATTTTCTCCCTCTAACTGCTTCTTTTTTCTTCCTCTTCCTTCTTCTTTTTGTCTCTCTTGTTCTTCCTCTTCCTTTTTGGCCTTTGGCAAAATTACACTTTTTTTTTTGTAGTAGGGATTGAACTCAGGGGCATTCTACCTCCAAGCTACACCCCCAACCCTAGTTTATTGAAACAGAGTCTGACTAGGTTGATGAGAGTCTCACTACTTCTCAGGCTGTTTTTGAATCTGTGGTTCTCTTGGGATTACAAATGTGTGCAACCAATCCTGGCTCAAAATTAGACTTTCTAAACCAAACAAGAGTAATAATTCTCTAAAACCTTGGATATAAAATCAATGAGATTACTTGATGTGTTCTTATAAAACTTAATACTTTTTTCATCAGTTTCTGTTTTCCAAATTTATCTTCTATGGTTAAAGTTTATATTGGTTAACATGCAGTCACTTGTGTTTTATTTCTCTCCTAGTGTTTTATTTATTCCTGTATATATTAACATTAATGTGTGCTCTTAAAAACAAAATGAATGAAGCATGAAAGTTTAATCCTCATGTTATAGGGCTGGGAGAAGGCTTACCTGTGAGGATCTAAAACTGCTGGGAAAATGAAACCCTAGACTCCCAGGAAGGCCAAAAGATCTTGCTTCATTTATATTTCAAATTACTAATTTAAAAGGGAAAAAGTAGCCAGGTGTGGTGGCGCACCCCTATAATCCCAGTGCTTGGTAGGCTGAGACAGGAGGATTGCAGGGTCAAGGCCAGCCTCAGCAACTCAAGGAGGCCCCCAGCAACTCAATGTTTCAAAATAAAAAATAAAATAGGAGCCAGGTATGGTGAAGCACACCTGCAATCCTAGTCTGTTGGAGGCTGAGACAGGAGGATGGCAGGTTTGAAGCCACTCTCAGCAATTTAGCGAGGCTCTCAGCAACTTAGTGAAACCCCGTTTCAAATAAAAAATTAAATAGGGCTGGAGGTTTAACTTGGAAGAAAGCCCCTGGGTTCAATCCCCAGCGCACACGCGCGCGCGCGCGCGCGCGCACACACACACACACACACACACACACACGGAGGGATGGGGAAGGGGGAGAAGTGTGACTTTGATGATCAGTTACTAGTGATGAGAATGAAATACTTTCATCAAAACAAAGGACACATGGTTCAATGAACAATTCATTTTCCTGTCTTACTTTGAATCTCATGCAAATTTTAGGTTATTCACTAAGAAGCTGTGCAAATACCATGAGGACAGTGCTCCAAAGATACTGAGACAATCACTAATTGTTTATCATTTACCCTGAGAGATTTTGTGTGTGTGTGTGTGTGTGTGTGTGTTGTTGGGGGATTGAACCCAGGGGCATTCCACCTCAGAGCTACACCCCCAGCCCTATTTTATTTTTATTTTGAAGCATCATCTCATTAAATTGCTGAGGGTCTCCCTAAATTGCTGCAGCTGGCTTTGAACCTGTGATCCTCCTGTCTCAGCCTCTCAAGTACTGGAATTACAGGCGTGCACCACTGCATCCAGCCAATCCTGAGTGATTCTTGAGTTTGTGAAAAAGCAATAGAGGGAGCCGGGCGTGGTGGCGCACGCTTGTAATCCCAGCATTCCGAAGGCTGAGACGGGAGGATCCGGGTTCGAGGCCAGCCTCAGATACCTAGTGAGGCACTCCGCAACTTAGTGAGACTTGGTTTCAAAATAAAGAATAAAAAATAGGGCTGGGGGTATAGCTCGGAGGTAGAATGCCGCTGAGTTCAATCCCCAGTACCGCAAAAAAAAAAAAAAAAAAAGCAATAGAGGACACACTCTTGTGGAATTTTAATAATGTTAAAGTGGAGGGAACTTAGAGTCACAACATGTTAAAGTTATAAATGGCAGACACCATCAGCAGACACACCCACCTTCTTTCCTGCTAACAGAAGACTAATCTATTCAGTTAGAGGAGAGTCCTTGAATCCAGGAAGGACAGCCCTGACCCAGCTCTATCAGATGAACTGTAATCGGTTTAAACCAGTTATCAGAATCTCAGTTTCCTCCTCCCTCTTAACTTGCCTTCATAATTTAGCAACTGCAACTTTTCTTAGCAAACAACATCCCTTTTTTTATGATAGTAAGGGATTAAATCCAGGTGGATTCTACCTCTGAGCTACATTCCCAGCCCTTTTTTATATTTTGTTTTGAAACAGGGTCTCACTATGTTGCTGAGAGCCTCACTGACTTGCTGAGGCTGATCTCAAACCTGAGATCCTCCTGTCTCAGCCTCCCAAGTACTGGGATTACAAGTGCGCCCCACCACACTCGGATCATTCCTGTTATAAAGGGCAAATGCCTCATTCGCTGAGGTATTTAACAATATTAATAATAATTGAACATGTTACTTAAATTTTTTATTAGGGATGTTATTGTTTTGACTTTTAGTAGTTTTCTCCAACCCTACATTCTTCTATTATTTTGTATGATTCTGCAGAAAATAAGGTTGTGCAGGAAACATATGTTATAACCTGTAATGATGACTGTGTTACTATAACTTGGGCAAAACTTGAGCTAAGAGTACTTTTCTGAAGAAAAAAAAGGGGGGGTTAATAATAATAGTACCTATCTGGTAGAATAAGATTGGTGTGAGGATTAAATGTAAAATTCTTAGCACAGTGTTGGTACATATTGTGTTTCCTGGATTTTTCTTCGTCTCCACTGGCCACCTCTCAGATGGTTTGCCTTGTGATTCTCTGCACCCTGCTGGACCTCCTCTGGATATTCCACTATTGGTCAGTGTTCCTCTTAAGGCCTGGGTCTCATGTCACCAAGGTTTGACCTGTGCAACATGGAATTGGCCATCGATTGTACGCCATGATGTTTTTCATTATAACCCTATGTGCATTTCTTTGTCTTTCCAATAATTCCTCATGATGACACAACTAAAAGGTCTGTGTCTTATTTGCATAATGAAAAAAGTTGATGCAAAATTGTATGACTAGCCTGCTAAGTTTCATCTCGTCAGGGACAGCCATCAATCCAGTCAATCAAGATTCTGACACCTTTATACTACATTCTGCCTTGCCTGCCTCCTTCTGGCTTGCTGCAAACTTGGACAGTTTGGGTTCTCTGTATTTATCCAAATTACCAATAACATTATTAAGAAGGATGTGAGCAGAATATTTTAACACTAAGTTTGAAGAATTTTTTCCAAGTTAGTATTCTGGGGGACACTTATTCTCCCAGGTATAAATTTGCCCAAGTCTGTGTAATGCTAATGTAATTTTCTCTCCCTTTCTCCATGTGAGACTATACAACTGTAGGCATCCATCTTTGACTTATCCTACCCCCCTCTTCCCCCCACACACACTGGGTTAGGAGCCCTCCTAAATGCCTTCTTGGGTCTGACTTTTCACACTCTGTTGTTGCTGTCTACTTGTCTGTGTTCCGCTCTGCTACCATGAAGGAGAGAATGAAAGCTGCCTGGTGCCTGGCACATGGCATGATATTAAATATTTATTGAATGTTGAATGAAAGAATGAATAAATAATTTTGTTAAGCATCTAGTTGAAATCAGCATACACATTCCCAATAGCCTAATTATGGTGTCTGGCAACCGATGAATGGATAAAGAAAATGTGGTATAGATATACAATGAAATTTTGCAAAATTAGGTCATTCGCAGGAAAATGGATGGAACTAGAGGATATTATGCTAAATGCAATCATCCAGTCTCAGAAAGTCAAGGATCCTTTGTTTCCTAACTAGAGAGAAAATAGGAAACAAACTGATTTCATAAAAATGAGGAGAGAGACCAGTAAAATAGCCCAAGGGGATTGGGGGAGGGAGATGGGGAGAGGAAAAAGGAGGATGGAGGAAGGAAACAGTTCAAATAACTTTTGTCCGTATGGAAGGCGTCTCTATGAATCTCACTGACTTGTGTGGAGAGAGAGGGGAGGGAGGAGGGTGATGTGGAAGGAAATGCACCAAGGAAGATATGCATGTATGTTTGTATCACTTTGAACCTCACTATGATGTATAATCACAGTGCACCAATAAAAGTATAAAAAAGAGAGAGAAAAAAGATACACATTCCACTGAGTTTCCTAATCTGCCAGTGGTCAGCTGAACAGGAAAGGCAGGAAGTCCAGCTGCACGCTGCTTCTTGGCAGACACACACGGGCTCCCTGATGTTGTCTACTGTTCTCAGGGTCCAGCAACCAAGTTTTTAATAGTCTTTTCAAGAATTTTGCATCCTTGACAGCTATAGAAAACCCTTGTGGGGGTTGCCGTCCTATTTCACAATGTGCTTGAACCATTTATTTACTCAAGTTGAATAAAGGTTAATTTTCATTTTATCTCTCAGTTACCAGCTGCATATATTCCTGGTGATTCATATCAAGTTAAAGTCCAGAGAGCCTTTCAATTCGGTCACTATTTCCAACAATGGGTCATATTACCTCTGTTGGGATGTACTGATTAATTCCTTTCTGGGTCAATAAGAAGAACAGACCAGGGAATTCCCAGGGTTCCAAGTTCTCAGGTGGGGGTTTCCTCGGGGGCACTGCCCTGCTGTTTACTTCCTTTTTTTTCCAGTACTGGGGATTGAACCCAGGGGCATTTTACCTCCGAGCTATACCCGCAGTCCTATATTTTATTCTTTATTTTGAAACAGGGTCTCATTAAGTTATGGAGGGCCTTACTAAGTTACTGAGGCTGGCCACGAACCCAGATCCTCCAGTCTCAGCCTCCCAAGTACTGGATTACAAGCGTGGACTACCATGCCCTCCTGTTCATTTCTAAACAGTGCACAGGACATGATTAACAGGATGTGGCCTTGAGCCAATGGACTCTTCTTGCTCCTTCCTAGACTCATTTGTTCTCCCCAATCTCCTTTCTCATCTCAAGGCACCAGCAGGACTACCAAGACTGAGCCTGGGCAATCGCCCAGATTCCTTCCAACCAGTCAAACATCCAGTGGTGTAGCTTCCCAAGTACTATTCACATACAGCAATGTCCTGATAAATGGCTAATAACCTTCTCTCTGCGGGGATCAGCCCTGATTTGTAGTGCTTGCTGATTTCTATGGTGCAAACACTCCCATGGTGGCTAGTTCCAATCTGCTAACACAATGTCAGTAAATACAAAGTTGGGATCAGATGTGCATAAGTTTGTGCGAGCTGGTTGCTGCCCCCTGTTGTAAATTCTTTCACGTTCCTGGCCGTGTCTCCACTACACCAGGTCAGAGTCTCATGGCATTCAATGTCCCAGGATCCACTTCTGCTGACAGCTCCAGCTTCACTGACCCCTGCTCCTAGAAGCTTTCCCTGGCAACTCTTGTTCCTGTGAGTCACAAAGGTGTCCCATAACACCCTGTGTACATCTCCACTGTCACATCGTGTTGCTCTGGGATGACTTTATGTCGCTGTTCTCACTGGTCTATGAAGTTCTTGAGCACAGAAACTGGTGATAATGACAGAGAGTAGCATTTATTGAACAGGTGTCTATGCTAAGCACTTTGTGTGCAAACATTCTCTGAGGTAGATGCTCCTAAGAGGCTCATTTCACAGATAAGGAAACAGAGGCACTAAGAAGCTAGCTAATTTGCCCACAATTGTCCAGCTGGGAAGTGTCTCTGCCAGAACTTGAGTCCCCGCCTGACTGTAAGACCAGGACCCTTTGCCTTGTGTCTCTAGAGCTTGGCACTGCTCCTGGCCCTCAGCAGGTGCACACTGTGCGGTGAGCAATATAATGAGGGACGGCTAATGTTGGTAATGTCCTCCACTAGGCTCCTTGCTCCAGTCCTGCTCAGCTTCGGTTCAGTGCCCACCGGTAGGCTAAATGAACTTTTGAAATTATACACCTGGTCACATCACTCCTCTGCTTAAAAGCTGGTGTCTGCCACTCTCTCTATACATGCTTTTCACCACTCATAATTACATTTATCCATTCAAAGCTTTATGCACTCATGTAGCAAATTCAGTATTTATGGTACTATTACCATATCCTAGGTCTTGCTCTAGAAGTTTAGGATCTGTATAATAAAAGACAATTTCTGCCCCAGAGAAGCTTAGAGTTAGAGGGAGAGAGAGGGGGAGGGAGAGAGAGAGAGAGAGGGAGAGAGAGAGAGAGAGAGAGAGAGAGAGAGAGAGAGAGAGAGCGTGATTGCTACATGGTTGAAATAAAAGTACATAGAACTGGTAGTGGGGCCTATGAATCGTGTCACCCTGTTCTTCACCTGCCTCTTGGCTTTGTCCAGAGCGTTGGCACATTTCCCTAGGAGTCCTGGTGCTGACGATTTGAATTCAGTTGCACACTCTGTTTCCTTTTTTTTTTTTTTTTTTTCTTTTTGGTGGTACTGGAGATTGAACCCAGGAGCATTCTAGCTCTGAGCTACACCCCCAGTCCTATTTTATTTTGAAACAATATCTCACTAAGTTGTAGAGGGCCTCACTAAGTAGCCAAGGCTGGCTGAGAACCTGCGATCTTCCTGTCTCAGCCTCCCAAGTACTGGGATTACAAGCGTGCGCCACCATACCTGGCCCGCGCCCTCTCTTTTCTGTTCCAAGAATGTTTATCATCCCCTTTCACCTCACCTAGAGAGTCCTCTCAGGCGTCACCTGCAGAAAGTCCTTGGCTTCCTCCTGGCCAGCCTGGTTGAAAGGCCTCCATACTATCCAAGCAAATGTTCCTCTTAACTCTCAACACCTTGCACAGCTATAGCTCATTTTCTTCAGCCTCTCACTGGACTGTGAGCTTGCCTCTGGCTTTATTCCTGGGCATAGTAATGGACACTAAGCAAACGTGCAAATCAGTGAATGAAACAATTAGTTAATGTCTCTGGAGGAAATATTATCTTTACTCATCTAACTCTGAACTAGTTCTGACTCTCAATACCAATGCTAGATTTTAGATCTTGTTCTACTTTCAAGACAAATTCATAGTAAATGAAAGAAAGGGAGTACTTGTCTCCCTTTCCTCCTCCTCTTCTTGTAATATCTATTATTGTTTCTGCTCCAATTTCACACGAGCATGGCATATCATAAGGAAGCTATGTTTAAATCCAAAGGGTAATCAGTTGGGAGAGGCTCACTATTGCTTTTTAGATTTTTTTTTTTTTTTGTACTGGAGATTGACACTGGGGCATTCTACCTCTGAGTTATGTCACCAGCCCTTTTTATTTTTTATTTTATTTTTTTGTGGTACTAGGGGGTGAACCCAGAGGCATTCTACCTCTTAGCTATACCCCCAGCCCTATTTTTTTTAACTTTGAAAGAGGGTCTTACTAAGTTGTGGAAGGCCTCTCTAAGTTGTTGGCCACAAACCTGCAATCCTCCTGCCTCAGCCTCCCAAGCACTGGGATTATAGGTGTGAGCCACTATGCCTGGATTATTTTTTATTTTTTGAAACAGGGTCTCACTAGGTTACTAAGAGTCTCCCTATTGTTGAGGCTGGTTTGCAACTTGCAATCCTCCTGTCCCAGCCTCCCAAGTACTGGGATTACAGGTGTGAGCC
Organism: Graphiurus murinus; assembly: GCA_004027655.1. NCBI lineage: Eukaryota > Metazoa > Chordata > Mammalia > Rodentia > Gliridae > Graphiurus > Graphiurus murinus. The sequence continues at coordinate 100,257 of PVLC010002245.1, read as the reverse complement.
ACCATGCCTGGCTGCTTTTTAGAATTACTGAACAACTAGAGTTGTAATGAGCATATTTTGTTAATGTGCCTGTTTGAATACTCTGGACATCTTTTTGTGGCACAAAGGGTGAAAGAGTAAAGAAAGACAGGGAGCATCAGGGTTGTGCAAAGTGATTTGGGAAGGGGGCCTATCCAGCAGAAACAAAGAAGGGTCTCTACACAGGCTCAGTTGGTGATAGATGGGCTGGTGGTGGAAGAGGCAGGGAGTCAGGAGAGGAAAGTCCTGGCTGTGCCCTCCCTGCTCACACCTTGCAGAAGCCCCAAAGGGTCTAGGAATGCAACTTGGGTTTGTCTGTGTATTCCCTGCTGGATTGATACGCATAACCAAGTATTTTAATCTTATCTGCCTAAGGCCAAGGAAGCAGGACTGTCCCTGTGCCTGGAAGGAAAGGCAGAGAATTAGGGTGAGCTGAGCTAGTGCCTTGCTTTTCAACAGCAACCAAGGAGCACTTGGAACAGTCCTGGGGTGGGGGTGGGGGGTGGGGGGAAGGCAGCTTCTCCTCTTGCGAGCAACACTGTGGCAGCTTCTCCCAGTCACAAAAGAAGGTGGAAATATAGAAAAGGGTGGAATCAGGGTATGAAATTGAGCCTCCCGGAGGGGAGATGGGATGCCCTGGGGTGCACTGTTAGCAGGCTGAGGTGTTACAAACAAGTGCTTAAGACATTTAAAGTGAAGTGATTATTTTTTAAAAAGTGTGAGATTTATTTCAAGAGCCATTTGAGAGTTGCTCTCTGTGTGTAAAACCTCCTGAAAACAGTTTTACCTGACACTCTAGATTTATTTTGTTGAGTAATTTCCTCTGGGCTGGGAAAGCACAGATGTGATTTTGGAGTCCTAGAGAAAGCCAGCTACAAAGTGATGGTCTCTCTTGCTCATTAAGGTGCTTAGACAAGTCTTGTCAGGCAGGTCCTGACTATTTCTATTGGGAGAGGGGACTGATGGAGAGCAAGTGACATATTGGTCAGGTCTTAGAAACTATGAGCTACCTATTTCTACTTAGGGAAGTGTGTGTGTGTGTGTGTGTGTGTGTGTGTGTGTGTGTGTGTGTGCGCGCGTTGGGGTGGGAGTGCCCTCTAAAGCAGATGGGACACCAGCGGGGGCTTCAGTGGGAACCTAAACAGATTCCTGTCTCCATCTGCTTTTCTTAGCAATCTGCTTGCCCAAGGCCCCCGGGAAGCAGCAGAAGCAAGTCAGTCCTTTCTGCGGTTGGAGGAGCCTGGTGGGGGGCAATGGGGAGGGTGTGCTCGGGAACCAAGGCACGCCTGGGCTGGCTTCTCCATGTGTCACCTACATATTGTGTGACACTGTGCAAGCTAGTTAGTCTGTGAAATCAGTTGGCCTTATCTGTAATTTATCTGTCACTGGGATTAAAATTAATGCCCACATCCTAGGTCTGTTAGGAAGATTAAATGAGAGTGCAGGAGGAGTGCTTAGCCTTTTGCTTAGCCCAGAGTAAGAAATCCAAACTCAAAGTGTCCCTGGGCAAGTGCAGTGATGCTCAAGTTGGCCTCCCTTCTGTTCTTGTCCCCTTTGATTCTTTCCCACAAAACAACCAGAGTGACTTTTTAAAAATGAGAAGAATGTCAGGTTCCTTTGCAGAGATTTTCCATTGCTCTGGCTCCTCCTCCTCCTCCTCCTCCTCCTCCTCCTGTCCTCTGGCTGCTGGGACAACAGGCTTCTCAAAGATTCTGTGCACAGGGCAGCCCCCCCGCCCCCTCCCGCCTGTCACACTTTGCCTTTGATCTTTATTCCGTTTTTGTTTTTTATTTTTTTATTTTTTGGTACTGGGGATTGAATTTTCATTTTGAAATAGGGTCTTGTGAATTTGCCGGGGGTTTCCCTAAATTTCGGAGGCTGGCCTCGCACCTGCCATCCTTCTATCTCAGCCTTCCAAGCCCTGAGATTACAGGTGTGCGCCTTCACGCCTGGCTTCTGTCCTTGATCTTTGCATGCCTGGCTCCTGCCTGAGAGAGGCCTCCCAGTCAAAAGGAGGTCTCTCTGCCAGTCGATCACACCACCCTGTTTTATTTTCATCAGTACCTGAATGTATTCTGCTTACTTATTGCTTCTCACATGTCATGCGTATCCTACTCCACTCCACCCCCACCCTATTGTCACCTTTCCTTCCTTTAGAATGTAAGTCCCCTAGAAGGTTCTTGGTATGTATGTATGTCCCCAGATAGAATTGGTGATGCCGCAATTCTAGAACAGGGAAAGAAAAGCCTTCCGATTCTTCTTATAAAGCCAGCATAGAACATGAGAGCTATGGGAGTAAGGGATAGAGTAGAGGTGCTGAATATTTAAATGTACTCGGAAAAAGCTCCACAGCATTTATTAAGAGCTTATTAAATAATCTAACATCTATTTCACACTATAATAAGGGGAAAGACAAATCTTTGAGCTTCCCACTGTTGGCAAAGCCAAAAGATACCAGTTGTTTCATATCCTATAGATGCAAATATTATAATCCTCAAGAAAAGGAAATCATTCTCCACAACAGCATGTACCACTCCATGTGGAGACTGTGAGTTGCTAAAGACAATGCCCCCATGGCATAATGTTTTTGTTTGTTTTGTTTTGTGGTACAGAGAATCGAATCCAGGGCATCCTACCGCTGAGCTATACCTCCAGCCCTGTTTTTATTTTTTGTTTTCAAACAGGATCTCACTAAGTTGTAGAGGGCCTTGCTAACTTGGAAGTTTCATTTCTTTCTTTCTTTCTTTTTGCTGAGAGTCTCACTACTTTCTGAAAATGCCCTCAAAGCTGGTGATCCTCCTGTCTCAGCCTCCCGAGTACTGGGATTATAGGCATGTGCCACCACACCAGGCTGTGTGTGCAGTCTTCTTGACATCTATTATTATTTTGTGTGTGTGTGTGTGGAACTGGGGATCACCACTGACACTCTTCTTTTGTGGTACTGGAGATTGAACCCAAGGGCATTCTACTTCTGAGTGACTTCCCCAACTCTATTTTATGAAACAGGGTTTCGCCATGTTGCTGAGGCTGGCCTCAAACCTGAGATCATTTTGTCTTAGCCTCCCAAGTACTGGGATTACAGGCATGTGCCACCACACCCAGCTTATTTTTTTTATTTTGAGGCAGGGTCTTGCTAGGTTGCTGAGGGTCTTGCTAAGTTGCTGAGTCTGACCTTGAATCTGAAATCCTCCTGTCTCAGCTTCCCAAGTATTGGGATCACAGGCATGTGCCACCATACCTGGCTTATTTCTAGACTTTACTCTGTTCAAAAGATTAGTCCACTTATTGCCGCAACATGAAATTTATATTACATTTGCATATCTTATTAAAATATCTACTTTTAATTATCTGGGCATTTTCCACATTATTCTTTGAAATAAACTGTACAATCATTTTGTAGTTTTAAGGAATTTTAAATTGTGGGTGTATTAAATTTATAGATTATTTTAAAAATGTTTACATCTTTACACCATTGCTTCTTTTTGTCCAAACAAACTATATTCTTTATTATTTCAAGACTTTCTATAAACATCAGAATTAGAATTTTTTCTTTTGGTTTAATCAGCTTATTACTAGGAATTATAATCCTAGTATAAAGAGGATCTTTCTGTATTAAATTTTCCAAGTAGCTATTGTCTGGATATAGAAATTTGTTGATTTTCATGTATTATTTTTGTGGTGGCCTCCTTACTGAAGTTGCCTACTATGGGTAATAAGTTTTAGTTGCTATTCTTTAGCATTGTAAACTTAAAAGCTTTGTCCTATGCAAATTGTTTTCACCTTTCTGACATTTATATTTCTCATTTTATTTTCCTGATTAAATTGTATACTAGTATATTGTGTCTAACATGGTAATAAAAACACTATTTTATTCCTAACATTAATGGAAATAGTTCTATTAAACTATTTTTATATCATTAAACATGTCACCAGGTTTTATTTGATGTGAGTTTTCTATCACACACATACATATGAGAAATTGTGTGTGTATGTGTGTGTATGAATATATACAATATTAAGGATGGATTCATTGGAATTGATGTTGATTGTTCAACCTTTGATGCTATTCAAGAAGGTCAAATTTTTTTTTATTTTTTCATTTTCTTTGGTGCTAGGGATGAACCCTGGGGCATTCTACCTCTGAGTTACACCCTCAGACCTATTTGTTTTGTTTTGAAACAGGTTCTTGCTAGGTTGCTAAGAGTCTTGCTAAACTTCTGAGGCTGGCCACCAACCTGTGATCCTTCTGTCTCAGTACTGGGATTACAGGTGTGTGCCACCACGCTTAGCTTAATTTTTTACTTTTGATATATAAATTCTAGTATTAAATCATCTTTGTGTTTGTTGATGATACATTTTTTTCTTAATGTTGAATTCCATTCAACAACATTTTGTTAAGGACGTGGGTATAATCACAAGTAACATTAGTCTGTAGTTTTCTTTATGCATTTCATCTAGGTCAAATTTTGGTGTTGTTTTATGCTGACTTTGTTAGAAACACCTGGAGGCTTGTCTTCTTTCTCTGTGTTCCACAATTGTGAAATTGGTGGAGGGATTATCATATTGCTAAAGTTTTAAAAGCATGACATATGAGGCCATTGGACCTTGCTCTTTTACACAAGGAAAAGGTGATAGTTATGGGGGAATATTTCCTCTGTTGATTCTATGGCTACTAGTCATTTTTAGACTTTCTATATTGAGTATATTTTGACAATTTTATTTTTAAATTGTCTTAGAATATCATTTTATCCAAAGTTGTACAAAATATTTTTCTAAGCTGGGTGTGGTGGTACAGGCCTCTAATCCCAGTACTTGGGAGGCTGAGACAGGGGGATTGCAGGTTCGAGGACAGCCTTAGCAAGAAGTGAGTGAGACTCTCATCACCTAGTAAGACCCTGTTTCAAAATAAAAATAAAATGGGGCTGGGAGCGTAGCTTGGAGGTAGAATGCCCCTGGGTTCAACCTCTAGTACCAAAACAAAAAACAAACAAAAAGACAAAAAAAACCCTAAAGTATTGAATTGAACTGGATTGAACCCAGGGGACCTTCTACTCTGAGCGTGTTATACCCACAGCCCTTTTCACTTTTTTTATTTTGAAACAAGGTCTTGCCAAATTGTTGAGATTAACCTCGAGACTGTGATCCTCTTGTCTTAGCCTCCCCCCGAATAATCTTTAAAAAATAATGAATTACCTTAAATCCTATAATCTAACCCATCCTGATAGTGATGGAATATTATTTTATCTTTTTTATCATCTAAGTATCTATAAATAGAATGATAAATGGATAGATGGAGGGAAAGAAATGAATTTTTTGAGGGGAGGGCATTCTATCTCTGAGCTACCTCCAGTCCTGTTTTTATTTTTTATGTTGAAACAGTGTCTCCCTAAGTTGCTGAGGGTTTTGCTAGATTGCTGAGGATAGGCACAAACCTTTGATTCTTCTGTCTCAGCCCCCATGTACTGGGATTACAGGTATACACCACCACACCTGGCTAAGAAATATCTTATCTTACATGTACCCTATTAATTTTACTTGAATTTAGCAGAATAAAAAGAAGTGGAAGGAATTATAGAATTTAAAATAATTGTTTATTTACTGTTAGAGATAGTAGTTCTAAAAGATTCTTCCAAGATTAAGAAATAGGATTTGGAGAGTGGTGGTACACACTTGTAATTCCAGTACTTGGGAGGCTGAGATAGGAGGATCACAGGTTTGAGGACAGCCTCAGTGACTTGTGAGGTCCTCACAACTTAATAAGACTCTATTAAAAATAAAGAATCGGGGCTGAGCATGTAGTTCAGAGGTAGAATGCCCCTGGGTTTAATCCCCAGTACCACAAAAAAAAAAAAAAAAAAAAAAAAGAAAAGAAATAGGACTTGGGAAGTTACTAGAGGCTTGGATTATATTTTAAAACTGAATTTGTGTTTTTGGTTTTATGGTTTTTTTTAACTGAATAGTTCAGATTTAGGTAGTGCTATGGTTTGAATATTGTTTGTTCCCCTGAACTCATGCAGTTCAAACCTCAAATTCATGTGTTAATGGTATGAAGAGGTTGAAAACTTAATCCAACTATGGCATTTATAGGTAAAGCCTTTGGAAAGTGATGCTTTAGATAAGGTCATTAATGTGGAGCCCCAGTGATTGAATCCTGGTGGCTTTATTAAAAGAGGGGCCGAGACCAGACACGCGGACATAAGTACTTCCCGTCTCTTGCCCTATGACTTGTGCTGCCTCGGGACTCTGCCAGCAAGCAGGTCACCACCAGAACTTGGCTGATGCCAGCACTGTCCCCTTGAACCTCCCAAACTATAAGCTAAGTAAGCCTCTTTTCTTTATAAAGTTAGCATGTCTCAGGTAGTTCATTATAGTAGTGAAAACCTGACTAATGAAAGTAGTAAATATGGACTCCGAGATATGAATACTGAGGTAATGAGTATTTCACATCTCTGCACTTCCCAGCTCCCAATTTTTATTGCTCATATTACTTTTTCTAGTCAGAGTTTATTACTTATACATTTTGATCTGAAGCCATAATTCCCTCAGATATTCAATCAAAATCCCAATTTTATAAATTCATTGTTCATTATTGTGTTTTTTTCCCCACTCTTCAGGTTCTATATTCCCAAGTTCTTTCTTTTGAATCATTCTTGATTGAATTTCATTGTCAAGGTTTTTTGTTTTTGTTTTTTTTTCAAGAGGGGCTCATGGAGATTTTATATCCTGAGCTTTTTCATTTTGAAGTTGTATGTTGCTTTTAACTTTGAAGACAAATTTGCCGGTATAAGCCAGGCACAGGCATAGTAGTGTACTCCTCTAATCCCAGTGCTTGGGAGGCAGAGATAGGAGGATCGCAGGTTTGAGGACAGCCTCAACAATTAGTGAAGCCCTCAGGAACTGAGTGAGACCCTGTTTCAACATAAAAAATAAAAAGGGCCTGGAGTGTAACTCAGAGGTAGAATGCCCTTCGGTTCTATTCCAGTACTAAGAAAAAACTTTTTTTTTTTCTTGAGTATAAGATTTTACAACCTGCTCTCTTTGAACCATTGTAGAATTTATTAAATGCCTACATAATATTTCACTGAATGAATGGTAATTCCATATTCATAGTCTATATTCTCAATTTTCTGTTATTATAAATATCATGCCATAAATATTCTTGTGCACATATCTTTTTTCTTTTTATATTTATGTGACTTCCTTTAGAGTAAATTCAAAGAAGTAGAATTCTAGGTCAAGGTATGTATGCATGTTAAGGTATTTAGAAACATACTAAATTCCTTTCAAAAGATTAATTTATGCTTTTATCAGCAGTGCATAAGAGGGTCTCTTATTTTCATTATTACCAGTGGGTTTTATTAGTTCTTTGAATATGGGCCAATTTGGTAGGCAAAATAGTTTTTTGATCTTTTTAAATATATATTTTTAATTGGTACATTGTAACATACATCTTTGTTAGGTACAAACTGGTAAAGGCATACATGCACACAGCTCTCCCTTCCCCAATTCCTGTCCCATTCCCTCCCCACTCCCTCCTTTTCATGTTCAGTTTAGTGATTGACTTTGATGTGTTTGTGAATGTACATCATGTGCATTAGGGTGCTTCCCTCTCCCCCCTCCTATCACCTTCAGTTAGGTCACCTTCTTTGCTCATCTAAGGTTTCTCCCTCTTCATCTAGAGTCTCTCTTATGACCCACTTTCTCCCTAGCTTCCACATATCAAGGAGAGCATCGATTTTTTTACTTTTTGTGACTGACTAACTTAACATAATGTTCTCCAGTTCCATTCATTTCCCTGCAAATGATGTGACTTTGTTCTTCTTTATGGCTATGTAAAATTCCATTCTGTACATATTCCATAGTTTTGTAATCCATTCATCTGTTGATGGACACCCTTGCAGCTACTTGAAGAGGGCATAGGACCAACACTTCAACACATAGGCACAGGTAAAAACTTTCTCAACAAGATCCCAAAGGCACAAGCAATTCAAAGGAAGATCAATACATGGGATTACATTAAACTGAAGAGCTTCTGTGCAGCAAAGGAAACTATCAAGAACCTCAACAGAGAGCTGACAGAATGGGAGAAAATTTTTGCCAACTACCCCTCCAGTAGAGGATTAATATCTAGACTATACAGAGAACTCAAGAAACTTACTGCTAAGAAAACAAATAACCCAATCAAAAAATGGACAAGTGATCTAAATAGATACTTCACAAAAGAAGAAATACAAATGACCAATAAATATGAGGAAATGTTCAATATCACTAGTAATCAGAGAGATGCTAATCAAAACTACCCTGAGATTTCACCTAACCCCAATTAGAATGGCAATCATCAAAAACACAAACAACAACAAATGCTGGTGAGAGTGTGGAGAAGTGAGAACCCTAATACATTGTTGATGGGATTGCAGATTAGTGCAAAAACTTTTGAAAACAGTATGGAGAAGCCTCAGACGAATGGGAATGAACCTACTATATGATCCAGCAGTACAACTCAAAAGAATGGAAACCAAACTATCAGATCGATGCATGTGTATCTATGTTTATAGCCTCACAATTCACAATCACCAAACTATGGAACCAGCCAAGTTTTCTGATCTTTTAAATTGTTTCTTAGTAAATTTTAAGATTTCTTATTTTATAAACATCATTTTAATATTCTCCACTATTTTTCTACTGGAGGTGTTGGTAGTATTGTTGATTTTAAAGAACATTTTGCATATTAAGGAGTCTGATCCTTTTTCATGCATATTGGAAATATTTCCCAGTCTGTCTCACTTTTTTTTCTTGTATTATACTTTATGGTCATTGAAGGATGCTGAAACTATTGGGTAATAAATTTGAGGAGAAGCAAAATATTTGTACAAAGTATCTTTCCACAAATTACAAAAGAAAAAGTAATACAGTAGAGAAAGATGGCAGATAGTGCCAACAAGGAATCAACATTAACATCAGTCATAATGAGGTTTATTAATCCTTGTGTAAGACATGGAGGACACAGTATCACCTATGACATGCTTAACTCGAGTTTAACCACAAGAAAATATGAACCAAACCAAAATTGAGAAATATTAGACAAAAATTAGCCTTTACTCTTTGGGAAAAAAATGTAAAAAGTCATCACAACCAAATGTGATAGGTTACCCCAGATTAGATTCTGAATGAGAAAAATAAAAAAAGATGCTATAAACAACATTACTGGGATAATTATCAAAATTTGAATATGGAATGTAAGTTTAAAAAAAAACCTGTATTAATGTTAAGTTTCTTGATTTGTATAATTGAACTGTGGTTGTGAAAGTAACGTTTTGTACTTAGGAATATGCACTGAAATATTTAGGGATAAGGGCAACATTTTCAAGTGGTTCAGAAAGGTATAGTAGGAGGGCATGTGGGTATGTGCTTATATATGTGCTTGTAGATATGCATGCATGAGAGAATGAGAGAGAATAAGGCAAATATAGTACAATGTTGATAATTGTGTATCTGGGCGAAGGGGATATGTGAATTTCTTTGTTTTCTTATAGCCTCTCCATAAATTTGAAATTATTTCAAAATAAAGTGTTATACATTACCAATGGGTAGTCATTGAAATGAAGATTTTCATTTGGGCATTAATTTTAGGATTCCATCTAATAAAATAGACTTTAATAATTTCTCTCAAAAAATAGTAAAATGTTAGCTGGGCTGATGCATGCTTGTAATCCCAGTACTTGGGAGGCTGAGATAGGAGGACCTCAGGTTGGAGGATAGCCTCAGCAAGTAGTGAGACTCTCATCACCTAGTGAGAACCTATTTCAAAAATAAAAATAAAATAGGGCTGGGGTTGTAGCTTAAAGGTAGAATGCCCGTGGGTTCAATCACCAGTAAAACTAAAACACACACACACGTAAAATGTTAAAAGTTCTCTTCCCCTAAAAAAAAAAGTACAAAGTGGAATTTCTCAGTCTTTTTCTTTATTTTTTCTGGTTTTCCTACCATGATTGGAAAGCCTTTTTTTTTTTTAAATCTCAAGATCAGAAGAATATTCACTTATGTTTTCTTTTTGTGATTTTCTTTCTTTGACCTACCCAGAATTTGATGCTGAAGTAGGAAAATCATGCCGGTTTTTATCCTCAAATGTCTAGCCAATTTTCCCCACAACATTTATTGAATAATCTACCTTTTCTCACTAGTGTCAAAGTGTATGTTTACCATGTACTGCAATTCCATGTATTATACATATTACTCAAATATGTAGTATTACTTTATGTATTCTGGAGTAGTTTGTGTTCCTTTGATGTGTGCATTCATGTATCTCATATTTACTTCTCCTTCATCATTTTCCTGGCTTAACATTTTCTTATGTATTTATTCTTCCAAATAATAAATATCTCAAAGAATCATTTCAAGACATTTTAATGTGGGGATTATTTTTGTAGCACACAAACCGACTCAACAGGATCCGTTGGGTGTATATTCAATTTGACATGTAACTAGAATAAAAGTAAACACTAGGCCTCAGAAAGGGTAGAAACATCAAGAAGGATTTGGGTGAATGTGGCAGAAATACTTAGATTACTACTCCAGTCCTCGGCCTTAGCTATTGTATGACAATCTCAAGTGGCAAATTTAAAATCTATTAGTTCAAATTCTTGAGAGAAGTGATTGAATTGGTCACCAGCCAATCAATGAGTTGGTTGTGTTTGATTCGAGGTTCTTGTATGTCGAGGTTTGTGCTAAAAATATGCCTGCTGAGACTATCTTTGCAAAGGGAGAGCTCTCAGAAGAGGAATATGTGGGTTTGGCAGACATCCTAAATAATGTCTAGTAAGACTTTTGCAATATTGAACTTTTCAGTTAAAGAACAATGTAGGTTTCTTCAATTATTTAAATTTCTTTGTAGGAAACTTGGCAGTGTTTTTTTAGTTAAAAAATTGTCCCTAAATATATATTTGTATACTTTATACTTTTTGTTATTTTGTATGGAATTTTCCCCCATTATATTCAACTGAATGATTGACTAGTTAAGATCTACATATAGCAATTTGTTTTCACATTTATTCGTTTATTTCCTTTTAAAATTTGGCACTGGGGATTGAACCCAGGGGCATTCTAACTTTGAACTATACCCTCAGCCCTTCTTATTTTTTTATTTTGAAATGGTCTTGCTAAGTAGCTGACGCTGGCCTTGAACTTGTGATCTTCCTGTCTCAGCCTTCCAAGTACTGGGATTACAAATGTACAACACCACATCTTGCTTATTTTATTTTTTAAATTTTGAAACAAGATCTCATTGAGTTGCTGAAAGTCTTGCTAAGTTGCTATGTCTGGCCTCAACCCCACAATTCTCCTGTCTCAGCTTCCCAAGTACTGGAATTACTAGCCTGTGTCACCACGCTTTGCTTCACTTTTAATATTAACTTATTTAATTTTCTGATCATTTCTTACTGTCAGTTTTTTCTCTTGAGTTTGCTAGGCATAAAGTCATGTTATCTACAAATAAAGATGGTTTGTTTTCTTTATAATATATATTGTTACACTGTTTTTTATTTTTAATTTTTGGCACTGGGATTGAACTCACGGTCCTCCACTTCTGAGCTTTTTATTATTTTATTATTTACTTCAGCCCTTTTTATTATTAAATTTTAAAACTGATTTTCACTAAGCTGTTGAGGGCCTCTCTAAATTTCTGAGGCTGGTCTTGAATTGTGATCATCCTGTCTCAGCTTTCCAAGTACTGGAATTACAGGCATGTGCCACCACACTTGCTTGTGTTTTATATCCTTTTAAAATTCTAACAATACTTATTATAATCATAAATAAATCAACAAGTTAATTTTCATTTTGTAAATCAAGAGAAAGAACAGAACTGTCATATTATATTTTAAGAAGTCTAACAAAAATGTGAAGCATTATATTTATCTTTCTGTCGAGCATAACTGGAAATAATTTGTCCCACCAAAAAACCAGCCATATATCCATCCGTCCATCCATCCATCCATCCACCCACCCACCCACCCACCCACCAACATACCTATTCAATAAATGATTAATTCTTGCCTCTTTCATGCCACAGTTCCTTGTGGGTAGAATAGTAAAGACACATTCCCTGCCTTTAATTAGAGAGAGAGAGAGAGAGAGAGAGAGAGAGAGAGAGAGAGAGAGAGAGAGAGAGAGAGAGAAACACAAAAGCATGCAATTGTAATATTGCATAAGGCAAAGTATTCAGTGTTATGGAAGCACATAAAAAGGGGTACCCAAACCAACTTGGGGCCACCAGGAAGACTTGCTGGAGGAGGGTAGCATATAAAGAGAGTTCTGAAGGAAATCTTCACGTGGAAGAAAGACCCCATTCTCAGTGAATGCTTTGTGTTATGCAGTTGCTTTGAAATTATGGGATATAGATTTATCAAAGCTTTTAGCAGGCATTCTGAAATCTTCATGGTTCTCAAGATTTTCCACTTGCCTTTGCAGCTCAGGGAGCCAATGGCACCCTGGAGAACCCGGCCCTGGACACGAGCCTGCTGGAAGAGTTCTTGGGCAATGACTTCGATTTGGGGGCTTTGTAAGTAACCAGAGCACTGCTCTGTTATAAAAAAAATATGAAATAGCTTGTTTCTTTTTTTTTCTCTCTATCAATCTGGCAGGAGGCTTATCAATATTCATAACATTTTTAAAGGACAAGATTAAGTGTATATTCTGTAATTTTTTTCTGTTTTCTATTTCACTGGTTTCTGCCACTATTTATACTACCTAGTATATTATATATAATATGACACGTTTACATTTATATTACATAAATTTAATATATTTATATGCCCAATAATATAATATATTAATATAGTCACTCTAGCTTTGTTTTTTATTCTTAACTTATATATGGTAAAACTCAATGTTTTGGGTATACAATTCTGTGGGTTTTGACAAATTCATAGAGTCGCATTACTACCACCACAATCAGGATACAGAACAGTTCCTTTGCTGAAAAATTTCTCTCCCTTACACTATCCCTTTGTTATCAAACCCACTACCAACCCCTAGCCCCTGGGAATCATTGATGTGTTCTCTGGCCCTATAGTTCTGCTTTTTCCAGAATATCACATAAATGAAACCATATAGTTTACAACCTTTTGAGTCTGCCATCTCTTACTTAACGTAGCATCTTTGATCAATAGTTCATTTCTTTATATTGCTGGGAGACTCTTAGTGGTTATAACAGTTTATTTATTCATTCACCCATTCAAGGACATTTTGTTTATTTCTTCTTTTTGGCAACTATGAATAATGCTTCTATAAATTTTCATGTACAGATTTTTGTGTGATCAAGAGTTTAAATTACTCCAGAGTAAGTACTTAGGAAAAGCACTTAACCTTTAGGACTGCTTGGTCGTAGTATACATGTGAGCTCATCTATAAAAATTGCCCTGTATGTGTGTGTGTGTGTTGCTGGGGATTGAACTCATTCTACCTCTGAGCTATATAACCAACCATTTTTTATTCTTTGTTTTGAAAGAGGGTCTAGCTAGGTTACTGAGTCTCACTACATTGCTGAGGTGGTCCTTGATCCTGCAATCCTCCTGTCTCTGCCTCCCAAGTACTGGGATTATAGGCATGCTCTGCCATGCCTGGCTAAAACTGATAAATTTTCTAGAGGGATCACATTGTTTTATATTACCAGTAGCCATGTGTGAGATATCCAGTTGCTTCTCTCCACTGTCAGTTCTTTATATTATCAATCTTAAATTTTAATATAGCCTGTGGCAGTATCTCATTGTGTTTTAATTTTATTTTCCTGATTATTACTGATGTTGGTTATCATTTCATGTGCTTATTTGCCATTCATATATTTTCTTTGGTGAAGTATTTGTTCAAATCTTTTGTGCATTAAAAAAAATTAAGGTTAGTTTCTTATCTTTTTGTTTACAAAAATTTTCAATTATTGTGGATATAAGAATTTTGTTAGAAATGTGATATCTCATTGCATTTTCTTTATCCATTCATCCACTGATGAACATCCAGGTTGATTCCATTATCTTGGCTATTGTGAATAGTGCTACAATAAGCAAGGGCAGGCAGACGTCGCTTTGAAACACTGATTTCATTTCCTGTGGTTTTATACCCAATAGAAGGATTGCCCAATAGAAGGATATCATGTAGTAGTTCTAGTTCTAGTTTTGGGCAACTTCCAAACTGTTTTCCATAATGGCTGTACTAATTTACTTTCTCACACACAGTCTAAGAGTTCCCCTTTCTCCCCCTACTTGCTAGTATTTGTTAGATATATTTTCTGAAAACAGTTATTCTTTTTTTTTTGTGTGTGTGTGTGTGTGTGTGTGTGTGTGTGTGTGTGTGTGTGTGTGTGTGTAGTACTAGGGATTGAATCCACAGGTATTCTACCTCCAAGCTACAACTCCAGCCCTCTTTTTAGTTTTTGTTTTGAAACAGCATCTCCCTAGGTTGCTTAGAATCTTGCTACATTGTTGAGACTGTCCTCAAACCTGTGATCCTCCTGCCTCAGCCTCCCAAGTACTGGGATTACAGAGTGAGATGATATATCACTGTGACTTTCGTTTGCATTTCCCTAATGATTGATGATGTTGAGATTTTTCTTTTTATATACTTGGCCATTGGTATATCTATTTTATTGCTCTTTTCAAATAAGCAGTTTTTGGTTTTGCTAATTTTCCCTGTTGTATTTGTTTTCAATTTCACTGATTTCCACTCTTATTTTTTTATTATTTCCTTCATTCTGCTTGCTTTGAGTTTAGTTTGATTTTCTCTTTCTAGTTTAGGTGGAAACTTAGTTCCTAATTTGAGACCATTCTTTGTTCACTAACTTAAGCATTCAGGGCTATACATTTTTCTCTCTGCATGGCTTTAGGTGAGTATCTCAGGTTTCAATAGGAACGTATTTCATCTACATACATTAAAAAGTTTTAGACAATTTATGTTATTTGGTTTCTATGTTAATACATATATTAAAAAACTTAAAAAGAGAAAAATAATGTATTATATTGATCCAAGCACTTACCATTTTGTTGCTCCTTTTCATTCAGGAAGCTCCTTGATCCTTGCTGGGGTCATTTTTCCTTCCACTTTAAGAACTCCCTTTAGCCTTCATTTAGAGCAGATCTATTGACAATGGATTCTCTTAGTTTTCCTCCACTGAAAATATATCTATTTTACTTTTATTCTTAAAGGATATTTTTTAGCCAGGTATAGAATTTTTTATTGATAGAGTCTTTTATTTTCCAGCATTTTAAAAAGGTTGACCCACTATCTTCTGGCCTCTATGGTTTCTAATGAGAAATAGACAACTACTTGAGTCATCATTTTCTTGCATATAATATGTCATTTTCTCTAGTTGCTAGATGTTTGCTTTATCTTTGATTATGATGTATCTGGGTATAAAAATGGCTTTCTTTGTGAGTATGCTGCTTGCGATTTGCTCACCTTTTATGAAACTGTAAATATATACTTTTCACCACATCTGGGAAGTTTTCAGCCATTATTTCTCCACATTTATTTTTCTGTAGCAATATACTTATTTTCTACTTTTGGGACTCTAGCAATTCAAATGTTAGACCCTGGGATATCACACACAAGTTTCTGAGGTTCAGTTTACTTTTTCAAAAATTTTTCTCTTTTGTTCAGATCAATTTCTATTGATCTCTCTTCAAGTTTGCTGATTCTCCTATGTCATTTTCCCCTATATTTTGTTATTGAGCTCACTTTGGCTTGACTACAAATGTCCCTGCCCTGCCAGGACAGAGAGCGAAACCAGGCCAGAATGTCAATAGTCACGGGGAAAGTTATTTACTATTTGTGGATAATACCTGCCTCTTACCACTCGTTGCCAGTGGAAACATCTTTGTCAACAGACTGTAGGAAGCAGGGAGACTCAACCTTTTATAAGCAAGTTAAACACACACACACACACACACACACACACACACACACCTACAGAGCTCGTGTGTGGCCAGGTGTCTGAGCCAGCTCTTTTGCTCCAAGCTCTTCTGTACCTGGGCTGCACTCAGGCACTAATTGCCCCTGTCCCTATCCTCACACTCCTCATGCCACCCAATTCAGGCGGGAAGCGTGGGCAGAGATGTATTATTAGCATCCATGATGATAATGGTCCTTCCTGTGGACCACAGATACCTACCTATAGGCTTCCCAATGATACTGAGATTCAGGCCTGCTTTTCCCAAAACCATTTCCTGGTTCACTCTCTCTCTTTGGAGGTGGTTGAGGGGGCAGATTGTAAATAAGCAGAGAAGGAAGTCAGTATTGCTGGGCATTTACTAAGTATTGGGCATTGTTCTGTGCAGTCTACATATTAATTTATTTAATCACATGTTTGATGTTACATAGTTCCTTCTCTTAAATACTCTGCTAAATGGAAATTATTTATAAAATACTAAGTCTATGTCTATATTTCACAGGGGAGGAGGCTGAGGTACAGAGGTTAAGTAATGCTCCATAGGTCAATAACAAACCCAAGTCTGTAATCTCAGTACTTGGGAGGCTGAGACAGGTTCAAGGCCAGCCTCAGCAACTTAGTGAGACTCTATTTCAAACTAAAAAGTAAAATAGAACTGGGAGTGTAGCTCAGAAGTAGAATGCCCGTGGGTTCAATCCCCAGTACAAAAAAAAAAAAGGTCTGGATTGAGAATACATGCCTGTTTTCCTATATACAGCTTTTAGATTAATGGAGATTCTGGGGAATGTGAACCTCAGGGAAGTATAGTAAAAGTATGTGGCTCAGAATGGATGTAAGCCCTAGTTTTGTAAAGAGCATCAGAGTTCATGTTTACTATAGAGAAATCCTATGATCAGATAACCTGTCATTACTTGATAAAAAGTGCTCATGTGCAGGCAGGTAAGTGGGGCTGCAGTAAAACTCTGAGTGGGAATGAGCAGAAATAGGTCCAGTCGATGGCTGCAGGGTCATTGGGCTGGTTCAACGATCATTACATCTGTACAACCTGTACAAATACAGGCCAAGTATTTACAAATGTTTTGAAGATTTAGAAACACCAGGCTTTTTATGCAGGTTAGTTGCGTTTCTCTCATAGTCCTGGAGATTAAGTTTGTTGTTGTTTTTTGGCCTGGGGTAGCAGAGCTGATTCAGATCCGAGCTTACTACAAATCCTGATCTACTTCCCTTATACTAAATTATCTATGTGTTGTGCCTCTGAACACTGTCAATACCTTATCTAAATGATCTAAGAGACTGCTGGCTGCAAAACTACTGAGAGCTGGTTTGCTCCTAGGGAGATTTTCAGATCTTAAATATATTAAAAAGTAGAATTATTGGTCCTGTAAACCAGATTTCCCTTAAATGCTCTATAGAAAATTTGTCCAATGAGATCCTGTGGAGAAAGAAAGTTTCATGATCAATAAATCAACTTTTGACTCACTGGCTTAAACCAAATTAAGTGGGCATCTTTACTGAAGGAGTTCTCAGAGCCTTTGATGAGATAATGAGTGACTGGAGAGGAGTAATGGTATGCGGTGTCCCTCAGACTTATTTAGCCATGGGGACCCCTTTTGGAGGCATGTATTCACAGATGAGCACTGGAATATGCTACTCAGGACTTTCTCATCTTTCTGTGAAACTTGAATTGGTATGCAGAACTGAGGCCAGTCCTAGCAGCATGTGAAGATTTCTGCAAATTGCCCTTAACACTTTATCTCCCAATATGACAGAGTCCAGGGCAGCTAATTGTTGAGGAGCAGGCTAAGGTGAACTGTGGTGATGGGCTATCCTGGGAAATGCCCAGGTGTGTGTGTGTACACATGCACATGTAGAGGAAGAAAGGCTCTGGAAAAGAGACCAGTGAATAAATATTCAAGACAGATTTTATTTCCTTGCAAAATGCCCGAGGTTCACCTGCTGACTTTCCATACTCAAAGTGGGAGCCAGAAAGCAGCAGCCTCAGTATCACCTAGGACCTAGAAATGTAGCATCCCAGGCCCAGACACACTTTCAACAGGATTCTCATGGGCCCGTGGGCCTCATAGCCACATTTCAGCTTGAGGAGCTCTGCCCTGGGTGACGTAAACATGTCTCCATCCCCACCACCTCTCCAGTTCCAAGCCAGATATGTCTCCTGTTTCTTAATGATGGGGCTGCACTCTGAGGATTGCATCGTTTGGTGATTTCTTCACTGTGCAAATTTCTTGGAGCATAGGTACACAAATTACACACATGAAAACCTGGAGCATCATAGATGGCTATGATGTTACTAGGTGACATAATCTATGGGCTCACTGTCAACGGCAGACCCCAAAGTTACATGGTGCACATATACTCCATACAGTTTGGTTTGCGGAAGTTTGCTCAGAAGAGGTTAATATCATAATGAGCTTCAGGTTGGCCTTGAGGTCCTGCATATGGGGTCAGAGGGAGCTAGTTCAGTGCCCAGAGGTGACCTTGAGGGAGATGTTCGAACAGGTGCTTCACAGGAGGGGGTCTTAGAGGCATGTTGGATCTCTAGGTTGCATTTTATTTCATTCTGATGGTTGAACTTCAGCATCCACTGTTCTGGGTTTCACTGAGGACTTGGCCAGCTGCACGTCTCAGTGCCTCCAGCTGTGGAGCCGGGCTGATAAGCCTTTGCTAGGATGTTGTCAGAGGGAGTGAGATAGGGCGAGTAGCTCTGGGACAAGAGGTTGTTAATGGTTGCTGGAGTTCATTGACTGGTTTGACTCATGGGTTCAAACTGATGTTGTAAGAAGAAGTCTGGAGAGGAGGACTGGAAGAATACATTACCATTCTATTTGTCTAAAATAAAAGAATCCACGATAATTAATTTGGGGCAGGGTGCTCTGTATTTAAAACATCCTGTTATTTAGAGGGTAAACTCTGGTGGTAGACCTCCTGACTCCAGCCTGACTTCTTGCCAGATGAATAATCTCTAGTAAAGGATTTAACCTCATCTATCCTTGGTTTCGTTGCCCGTGAGATAAGGACAATAGTAGTATGATTTCATATGGGGCTTGTAGGGATCAGATGAGACATGTGCAAGGGTTAGCATGGTGCCTGGCCCAGAAGAGGTTCTCAAAAAACATTCTGAGTGTCTAAAGCAGCAGAGGAGGGGTGGTGAGAGAGCCAGGTCCCTGCAGTCTGTGGCCCGGCTCTGGAGGGGAGGCGCAGGATCTTCCCCATCTTGTTTCTTTCTGTCCTATCATGAGATGGTTTTTCTTGGGCTACCTTACCTGCTGACATTTCTGCCAAAGCCCTTTCCCATCCCAGTTTAAGAATGGTGGGTACAAACTCTACCCAAGTTTGATCAAGTTTTTTTTTTTTTTTTTTTTTTTTTGTGGTACTGGGGATTGAACTCAGGGGCATTCTACCTCCAAGCTATACTCCCAGCCCTATTTTTTATTCTTTATTTTGAAACCGGATCTCATTAAGTTGCGGAGTGCCTCACTAAGTAGCTGAGGGTGGCCGCGAACCCAGATCCTCCGGTCTTAGCCTCCCAAATGCTGGGAGTACAAGCGTGTGCCGCCACACCTGGCTTGATCAAGTATTTATTGAGTTCCAACCACACAAAATCTTGTGTGTGTGTGTGTGTGTGTGTGTGTGTGTGTGTGTGTGTAGACTGGGATTGAACCCAGGGACATTCTACTTCTGAGCTACACTCCTAGCCCTATTTTATTTTTTATTTTGAAACAGGGTCTCACTAAGTTGCTGAGGCTGACCTTGAACCTGTGATCCTCTTGTCTCAGCCTCCTAAGTACTGGGATTATAGGCATGTGCCACCACATCCAGTTTAAGACATGTTCTTAATGTGAAAGTACGTGTGTGTGTGTGTGTGTGTGTGTGTGTGTGTGTGTGTGTGTGTAGGGGGGATAAATCATGCACATAAAAATTAGAGAAACAACTGATTTTTATAGTTGGGAATATATTTCAGTAACAACTGACTTTTATAGTTGGGGGGTATATTTTGGTAACAACTATTTTTATAGTTGGGGGGTGAGGACTCCTCATGGCTTCCCAAGGGCCATTTGCTGGGATCAGTGCGCCCTGGCAGGCACTCAGGCATTTTTCCAGAATTGGTGATGCATGGCCATGATAAAGAACACACTGGCTCCTCACAAACTTAAGTATTGTTTTAAAATGCCCGACAGACAATGCGTTTCCTTGTCGCCTGGGTGGCCTTTCCTTTCCCATCACCCTTGGCACTCCACTGCTGACCTGTCACTCCAGTGGGAAGAGCAAGATGATGACAGATAGTTTAAAGATTTGTCATCCAGTAGGACAAAGACAAAGAGGAGGGAGGGAGGGGGAGGAAGTGCGCGTCAAGGGTGCTGCTATTTCAGATTGTGTGGTCAGGAGAGCCCCCTCTCCATATATGCTTTTTAAAAATTACTGGTACTGGGGGTTGAATTCAGGGGCCTTCTACCTCTGAGCTACACCCTCAGCCCTTTATATTTTTTATTTTGAAACAGAGTCTCGATATGTTGCTTCAGGGTTTTACTAAGTTGCTGAGACTGGCTTCGAACTTGAGCTCCTCCTGTCTCAGTCTCTCAAATACTGTGATTACAGGAGTGCGGTACCATGCCTGGCTCATATATGTATTTATATATGCAGCATATTCACTGCCATATGTAGTTTAAAAAGTCATTCATATTTATTAAGCAGCAACTCTGTACAGGCATCAGGCTGAGCTGAGGTCACTGTGAGTTGCAGTGGAGCTTTAGAGAAGGGACAGTCAGGGTTGTGTGAAGACAATGGGAGAGTTATTGGAAAAAAACAAAATTGGGCTGTTGAATTGTGAGTAGTCACTCTGAGATATTGACATGAAGACCATGTCTTAATCCTCTGTGTGTGTGTGTGTGTGTTCCTGCATGATTCCTTGTAGAGTCATAAGCATAGTATGTACTCAGTAAATATAGTACTTGTTAAAGGATGTAATGTGAAAGAAATACTGGTGGCCTTGGGGGCAGCACCCAAATGTCATGGATGTACATATAACCTTAAGAGGCTAGAGGGTAAAGTCTCTTCTATACCCTCTTTTTTTGTGCGTGTGTGTGGTACTGGGGGGTTGAACTCAGGAGCATTCTAACTCTGAGCTACACCTCCTAGCCTTTTTATTTTATTTTATTTTTGTTTTGAAACAGGGTCTCACTAGGTTGCTAAGGGTCTCACTAATCTGCTGAGGCTGGCCTGGAACCTGTGATTCCTTGTCTCAGCCTCCCAAATACTGGGATTAAAGGCATGCACCACTATGTTGAGCTAAAAAGATATAAAACTTTAAAATTTTTATTGTAACATCGTCATCACATACTGCTGTTACTGAACACGAGGAATTTCCGTATTTCTCCAAAAAGTAAAGATGCGTTTGGTTTAGTACACAATTATTTTGTATAGACTCCAACTGTAATCTCTGTATCTTGGGAAATATCAAACATTGCAGTTCCCCTACACCTCCAAGGCTCAGAGGTCAGCAAGTGACTTGGGAAGTTCTACACAGGATCCAGCTTCCCTCGCTGCTCTGTATCTCTCTTTTCTAAGATTCCCCTTTCACTTTTCAGCAGCCAAGTTTGTTCCAAACTCTGTTTTCTGGTTCCTCAGGCCAGAAAGACTGTGGTTTCTCTTGGACTTTTGGCTGCTCTCTGTTCTGATGTGGATCAGTCTTCAAGCTAAAAGCTATAAGTAGGCAGCTCACTATCTGCTGTTACCTTCCTCTAAGTTTCAGTGTTCCTCCACAGTCTTGCTCCTTTTGAATACTTTCAAGTGCTTTTAGATAGTCTTTAAATCCCCCTCCTCCCCTGAGTTTAGAGTTTTAATCTGTGGGAAGGTCAGATCTGGTAGGAACTTACTGGTTATATCTGGAGCAAAAGTGCCTCTGGTGATTCTTTTGCATTCTTTATTTATCCGGTAGTTTGTTCTCTGTCTTTAGTGTTAAGACTTTTCTGGAAATATCTGGTCTTTCATTGTTATTCCTGTGGAAGAAGTTCTGTGTGCAAGCCATATTCTCAAAAGATAAATTTCATTGTAGAGTTATCAGAAAGTTATTCCTTGATAACTTCAAAATATCACCCCTCCCCAAGTGCATTCGACTTTTCTTGGGAATAGTATTCCCATTTCTTACTCATGGGAAATCTGCTTGGGTGTGTAGGAAGACAGGAAGTAGCACTGAGGAGGGTCTCACAGTTCAGCACGGAGGTTTCTAATGCATTCCTCCATGTTCAGCAGCCAGCAGCCTTAAATTGTACCTGCTAGACTTGTACCAGTTTCCCTGGATCCATTTCTCCAGAGTGTGAAACTTCCCATTTCTGTTGGGCTGATGGGTGGCGAAGCTGATCTAAGGGTCCAGTTGTTTCTTAACCAAACTTTCAACCAAGACTTCTGCTTTCAGTACCACCCTGACCTCTGACTTTAGAGGCTTCAGGAGGCTCCAATGTCCTGGGCTTTCTTGGAATTTTGTTTGATTGGATTACTTCTTTCTGACTCCTTTGCTCCTTCCACCATCTCTAGGCTTTCTTGTTTTTGTGTGTTCCATTCTTTTAATTCAGTTCCAGTCGATCTGATTTCTGTCTGCCACCAAGTTATTGAAATATGGTCTACTGTGGTCTCTGCCTATGTACTCTACATCCTTTTGAGTTTATGCCTCTTTGTTCCTTTACATTTGTTTGGATGGGTTTAGAGGAAGATGTCTCGGGCAACATTCTCACTGATATAATCCATGACAACTGGCCCCACAACTTAGAGACTTATTTGCTCACAGTCTTTTGGAGGTCTCAGAGTTTCAGTCCATGTCAGACCAGGTTATATCTATGGAGTTCAGGACATGATGACAGGAGAGAGAGAGAGGGAGAGAGAGAGAGAGAGAGAGAGAGAGAGAGAGAGAGAGAGAGAGAGAGAGAGATAGGAATAGGAGACAGATGCACAGATGCTATCACATCATAGAGGCCAAAAGCAAGAGTGAGCAAGCAAGGGGATTCAAAGCACAGTCCCTAAGGCAATATTACCCAGGGATCCACCTTCTTCATACCCTATACCTTACCTGCCTGGGTTTCAGCCTAGTAAATCCATTACAGTGGATTTATCCACTGATGAGATTTCAACCCTCCTGACTTAATTATATCCACTCTGAACATTAAAACATGAGCTCCTCAGGGTACATTCTATATCTATCTATCTATCTATCTATCTATCTATCTATCTATCTATCTATACACACATATATACATACATATATCCTGTTATAAAGGATGAGTGACATGTATTGTATATTCAGTATATTATATATTATTATATATAGTCACTCATCCCTTATAACAAGATGTTAATAAATTATAAGGAACCAATTTGAGGAGAAAACATAACTTTTAGCTGGGTGTGGTGGCACGTGCTTATAATCCCTGCATTTGGGAGGCTGAGACCAGAGGATCCGGGTTCGTGGCTAGCCTCAGCTACTTAGTGAGGTTCTCCTCAACTTAGTGAGACCCTGTTTCAAAATAAAGAATAAAAAATAGGGGTGGAGTGTAGGTCTGAGATAGAATGCCCCTGGGTTCCATCCCCAGTACCAAAAAAAAAAAAAAAAAAAAGAAAACAACTTTTCTAGTAAATGACAAAAACAAACTTTTTTCTTTGATTATATTAGAATTTTAGCCAACAGAGAAAACCAAGATAGCTTATTCTCAGAGCAAGAGAATTGAGTGGAGGGTGGTGATGCTTCTCCACCATACAGAATCAGTTTCTGACTTTAAGGAACTTGTTGATCTTTTATTTATTTTTTATTTTTTTAATATATTTTTTTGCGGTACTGGGGATTGAACTCAGGGGCGTTCTACCTCTGAGCTATACCCCCAGCCCTATTTTTTATTCTTTATTTTGAAACCGAGTCTCACTAAGTTGCAGAGTGCCTCACTAGGTAGCTGAGGCTGGCCACGAACCCGGATCCTCCGGTCTCAGCCTCCTGAATGCTGGGATTACAAGTGTGCGCCACCACGCCCGGCTCTTGTTGATCTTTTAGAGCAGAGGTCTTCACACTTTTTAGGGGCAGGACTCATTTCTTAAAATGAAAGTTAACTTGCTCTTTGACATATAAAGTAGAAAGAAGTTATTATTTTCTCCCCAGGCATTAAAAAATTGTTATTTTGTGAACCCTCTGAGCTCCTTCCAAGAGTTTGGGGTCACCAGAGCATACTGGGATGGGAAGCTTTAGCAACAGCATGCTACATGGCCTTAACCCAAATGGCATGAACAACTATCTTTCTGGCAATAAGAATGTTAAGAACAATAGCAATGCTAAACTTCAGTAAGTACTCAGTATGTTTGGGGCATTATGTTATGGGCTTTACAGGCCCGCTCTCAATTCTCACAACAGTACTGGGAAGTAGGTGTAATCAGTATTTGCGTTTTGTAGGTGGGTAGATGGAGTCCTGCTGAGGTTAAGTACCTGTGTGTGGATATGCAGTTAGGAAATAGAAAAGCTGGGACTCAGAGTCGGGTCACTTAGCCACAGGACACTGGGCATGGTCTGATGGATGGGCTTTGCTCCTCCCATCCCAGCACTGGAAACCAGCACTGTGGGTGCTGTACGCTGAGGGCTGCCTCCCATTTGTGATAAAAGTATGATGGAATAGACTAAAACAACAACAGCAGCAGCAATCCGTGTCTCTAATCCTCAGGCAACGCCAGTTCCCAGACACCCCACCCTATTCTGCATCAGACCCGTGCTCTCCTCCGCAGGTCAAAGGTGAGTGCGCCCCACGCTCCGCACGTCTCGGGCTCTTCCCCCTGGGCTCTGAGCAGCGAGAAAGTGAGGCTCTTCTTGCTTGTGTCTCCTCGCAGGCGCGTGCTCCCAGACCCTGAGGCCGGCAGCGGGGAGGACCCGGGCTACCTCGCTCCACTCCGCAGCTGCCCCGGGGGTGCTGTCCGCCCACCCGCCGCAGAGCACGTCCGCAAGGAGCGACCCTGGCCAAACCCACAGCAGCTTTCACATCTGCTACCCAAACGCCGACCATCCCGCCACCGGCCTGGACCAGTCGGGGGCCTCCCATCTGGGGATAAGCTGTTCTCACCACCAGCAGCGTTTGTGCCACGTCCCTGGGTAAAGAGCAAGAAATTTGGTCCTGAGAGACGTGGGCCTGCGAGCAGCCAGCACCCCTGGCAGTGACCTAGACAGGATGCACAGCCGAGCATGGCCGGGAGGTGGCAGTGTTGAGACGTATATAGGACTCGCGAGGCCCCGGTCCTCTTTCCTTAGGCTATCTTTTAATTAAGAACCCACTAAACCCAAGGTCCTCATTCCACAAAAAGCTGAAATGTCAGAAATCTGTATAGAGATTGCAGGTGTTGGAGAGAGCAGTGTTTGCTTGTCCAGCCTCAGTCAGACTCTTCAAGGGGACTTGTGAAGTGCTTTCAGAAAACTGTCAGTTAAGCATTCACAAATATTTCTGTGCTCCTTTTCTTCCTCCTTCTGGATCTAAAAGGTGGCAAAAAGAGTAAGGGGCATCAAAAGTTGTGGCGAAACTTCACGTGGAAGACATTCTCAGGTGTAAGATGTATACCTGTGTTTTAAGTCCGTGAGTCATCTGCCTTTGAAAATGTTGGTTTATTTTTCAGGCAGGTGAGTCTCAGACTCATTGGCTAAAGGAGAACTAATTTTCATACTAGTAAGGAGCAAGGAAGCTTACCTAATTGGGATTAGACTTAGGAAAGCAGAGAGCAGAGACCTGGGAATGAAATTTAATTTCACGTAACATGGAGAGCACAGAAGAGTTCTAACCTTCCTTTTGGATCCTTGATTCTAGAGTCTCCTTGCCTCCAGCCAAGAAGAGAAAGCACACACAGACACTGGAGGACTCAGAGGACTTCCAAGTGTGGGCCCACCACTCCAGACCAAGTGAGCAAACCCGGGCCCTGGCAAAGTCAAGGCCGTCAAAGCCTTGGACCTTGGACAATCCTCCTGTCTCAGCCTCCCAAGTCCTGGGATTACAGGCATGCACCACTGTGCCCGGTTGGATCAGGGCTTTTTACCAGCCTTTGAGTGCTCCTAAAAAATTATGTTCTTTCTCACAGAAGGCCGATGACAGGTCTAGGAGTTTATTTCTTCCCTCTCAACATCCTTCATGCAAGTGGGGTCACGCAGGTGCACCCAGGAAGAGATGCCCTCTGTCTCTTTGTGCAGGCAAAATGCCAGTCTTTCGATTTCAGGAGCATGTGTCTCAGAAGAGCAGGCTCCTGGCTTGGGGAAGCAGCTGGTATCTTCACGAGCCTGTCGGTGTGCCCATTGTTTTGTCAACTGCAATCTTCCTCCGCTTTAATGCACATGCAGTATTGCAGAGATCGCAGGGATCTTGGTAAAGATGCAGATTCTGGCTCAATCAATCTGAGCTGGGGTTTCTGGATTGAGACCTGTGTTTCTAACAAGCTCCTGTGTGAGGCTAATGCTGCTGGTTCATGGAAGGCGCTCCGAGAAGCAAGACTTTAGAGGGTTTCTCCAGTGGGAGGAAGGTGGAGAGCTGAGCTTCACTCACACTCACTTCACATTGGCAGGTCTCTGGTAGACCTCTGAAATGTTACAAAATCTTTCCAGAAGTCTTTCCTCAGAATCATCTGATGCCCAAGTGGTGAGACTACCTCGTTTTTCATCTTATGTAACATGCAATGCATCATGTTTTGAGTTGAGAGACCTGATCAAGTTGGAACAAACTTCCAGAATTTTCCATAGCCCAAATCCTATAGTATTTACCAGGGAAAAAGATAGTACTGCAGGCCAATTGTATTAACTATTGTAAATTCTCAAATGTAGGTAGTGTAAACAGTGCCCCAGATTCAGAGATGGAAATCTTTTCTATTCCTATGAGTCAGCTTGGCAAGAAGCCCCAGGTTTCCTCTTGTGGCAACTCCTCCTGCTCCTGTCCCCAAACTCTAGAGATTTATGCTGCCTGGAAAGGAGACGCCTGTGGCTTCCTTACCAGCTGGGGCTGCTTCCTTTACCTTGAATACCCCCAGGGGTAGAACTGGTCTTCTCAGCGACGTCTGGCTTCAGCTCTGGTGTGGGCTGTGGAGTCCTTCAGTAGATGGTGATGTCACCCGCTCAGATGAGTACCACATGTCACCGTCCCCTGGGAGAGCTATAGCAGAATCACACTGGTCATCCAGCCCTCGTGTAAAGTGAACCTCTTAAGATCTCCTTTCCTTTACATGGATCTGCCACAACCAGCCGTTGACTTCTTTCCCCAATCCTGGAAACACACAAAGCTAAATAAAGCTCCTGTTGTGGATGACACAGAGCTGTCTGCCTGCATTCCTGTGCAAGGTTACCCTAGTTTTTTCAGGGGTCCTTGCATTAGCCTGTAGCGTCTTCATGATTCTCAAACACAGGGGCTGAGCAAATTCCTAGCCAGATGAGGGAAGCATCTGTTCTTGCTCCTACAGATGTGCCGGTTCTCTAGGGAATACGGGGCAAGTCACTCAGACCTTCCAAGAGGGTTCTCAACAGATTAGATTTGCTGCTCAGATCAAATATCCTGGCCATTCTGGAGTCAAACTTCATTGTGTGATGGTCTTCTGCCTGTCCCAGACAGGACGTTGATCTTTTACCATCTTCTGAGAAAGCTCTAGGAGTAACTGAAATGTCCCAACACCTGGGAAACTGTGAAGCTTTTTGTTTAAGGCTAGTTAAAGGTCACTGAAAAGCTGACTAAAGATAATTGGTTCCAGACAACTGTTCAAAAATGCAAATGTGAAAACGAGGAGGTTCCCGGGGGGTAAGGGGGGGAGACAAAGATGGAGTTATTCCAAATGCCATGTTTTCATTCCAGTTTCTATTTTTAACACACGCTTTCTAGTGGAGATCTCCTATGAGATGTTGTGGAGGTAGAGTTTTTTGCAAGGTCCTGGGGAAAGAGCATATTGAGAGAAGGAGGAGCTTGTACTGGTCTCACAGGCAGGAGTATACCAATTGTTTTATGGGAGAAGATATTCCAAATCAGTCAATACAGTTTTCTGGCGACCTTCTCCTAAGCAGTACACAGTGGCTAAGGGTTCCAAGACCTGGTATAGTGGGATCCAATGTAGAATTCCTAGGTTGGTGTCAGCAGATATAAAATCTTGCTCAGAGAGAAAGGCATTGGTGGCCAGTCACTGCTAGCTGGTTCCTGGCCTCACCTGCCCAAATAAAAGAGGGTTTGTGGTTCCTTGGGGGGCTTCAATCTTCTTATATTTCGAACCTCAAATATAAAAGGTTTTCCTATCCCCAGAGTCAAGGCTGTTGGTCCACAATGAGGGCTGCACTGGCTGAGTTCACCTGTAGACTTGCAAAGAGACTCTCTCATCTCTCTAGCAACTAGAGATGCTCAGAGCATTATTTTTCTTGATGATCAAATGAGAATCATAATTTCTGCTTCTCTCACCTCTGAGATTTGTGTAAAGCAAAGTGCATGAGATATTATTAAAGGTATCACATGCAAGCTGTTTCCTCTGTAGGTTGAGACTTGGGCCTTTGCTCCCTTCATGCTTTTGCTTCTCCCTATGTTATATTTTCTCAGGAGATCATAAGACTCAAATGAAGGGGAGAGGAGGGTTTGAATCCTGGTCCTTCTACCCAACAGTTCTGGCACTAGGCAAAGTTATGTTACATCTTTGAAGCTCAGTTTCTACATTCATTAATGAGATTAAGAATCCTTGCTTCACACCCACTTTAGAAATGTTTGATGGCAGTTGGATGCGGTGGTGCATGCCTGTAATCCTAGTACCTAAGAGGCCCTGACAGGAAGGTCACAGGCTTGAGGCCAGCCTTAGCAACTTAGTGAGGCCCTTTACAACCTTAGTGAGACTCTGCTTCAGAAAGAAAAAATAAAATAGGCTGGGGGTGTAGCCCACCCCTGGTTCAATCCCCAGTACACACACACACACACACACACACACACACACACACACACACACACACACAATGCTTGATGGCATCTTCTTAAGCATATCCTACAACCCAGTAAAGCCACACCCAGGAAAAGACCTCAGAAATGTGTGAACATGGGCACTAAGAGATGTGTGCAGGGATGTCCATCGCAGCCTTACTCATAGTGACCACAAACCGAAGATACCTCAGTGACAACTGCTGGCAGAATAAACTAGGACGTTTATACACCAGAGTATGATACAGCAATGAAAATGAACACAGGCCTGAATTTGCAACAATAACAGATAAACCTCATAAACACAACATTGGGCAAACGAAGCTAGCATCCATTTTTATAAACTCCTCCATGCTATTGGATTTCAGGATAGTGGTTAGTTTTAGGCAGGAGAAAGTAATTAATGGAACAATGGAATGGAAGGGGGCATGTCTTCTAGCAGGATGGAAGCGCCCTGTTGCATGATTTAATGGTAGTTACACAGTAGAGTTCATTTTACACGGAAGTATAAAATTATGTGCTCATGGTGTCTGCGCAGTGCCTGGAGTGCGGGAAGGTCCCCGCATGGGAATCAGACTTGCGCTGGAATTTCAGTGTGGGCTTGTGGTCCCTAGACCACTACCAGCTGATGAGCAGCTCTCAGGGAAGACACAGCCATGTCACTCTTGTTGGAGTGGCTGCTTTGTAACCTTTGTATTTGTGATGGGAAAGGTCAGGAAATGCCATTATCTCTGAGGACAGTGACAATGCCCCTGGCCTGTGGCCATGCACCCGGCACCCTGACCTTGCTGCTGTGCTCCGGTAGGACAGGGCCTGTGTTAGCTGGTGTGCAGTCAGGCGCAGCTGATAGTTACTTCTCACCAGATAGAGTTACATAGAAGCCAAGAAGTCTTTCCCAAAGTTTCTTAGGGATGACTCAGTCACCCAGCTGAAACAAGTACTGGTGACAATGTCAGTGTCACTAATAATACCTAAAGGCAGCATTGTTTAAACGCCAACTGGTGGCAGAGGCTGGGCATTTTGCAGACATTCTTATGTGGTTGAGCCCCCTTGGTGACCCTGGGAGGTGGCATATGGTTCATCCCATTTTAAAGACAAGGAAGCTGAAGCTCAGAGAGCTTAAATCCTTTTCCTAGGAGTGTTTAGTCATTAGGTAGAGAGCTGAGATTCAAACTCTTGACCTTCCTCAACCCTTTCTCCATTGTAGGAAAGAGGAAGGGAAGAAGGAAGAGATAGTTTTCCCCTTCCTCTGAATTTGGTGGAAGCAGAACCACAGAAGGGATTTGTTTTGTTTTCCCAAAAGACTTCAGGTTGAGTAGCATCTTGAGGAGTGAGAGTATAAGGAGGTCCTCACTTTGCCCACCTGGAGTGTTCTTAGATGGAAGAAGAAATTTTTTTTTTTTTTTTTAGAATTTTGAGAAATCTCTCCAACATGGGCATTTCATAAAACCACCAAAATACATATTTTGCGTAGATGACATTTAATGACGATACTCCCAAGAAAATTCCATTTTCGGTGACATTTGAGACCAAAAGCAACTAGAAGCAGCTCTATTAATTTATTTATCTTATGGAGTCCTCAATGGAAGTATCGAGGAAGGGAAAGTTAGATGAGTTAAGGAAAACTCCTTTTCTCCTGCTTCTCCCCCAAGCTGGGGGTCAGGTGGTACATTCAGTAGAAGCTCATGTCCTATTTCTGTGTTGCTGACAGTCTGCACCTGGTCTTACAGACACCCACTCTTTCCCCTTCTCTTCTGCTGTCAGGCATGAATGATGTTAGAAGAAAAGGGAAACAGCACATGTACTCATAGCATTTTGCATAAAAAGTATCTAAAGTTGAGTTGCACAGTTTAGGAGGCATGCCAAAATTAAGACAGACAACTGGCAAGGATTATGCAAAGATAGTCATCAGCCATGTGAAGTTACTACAATGTGACCGTTTTCTTTTGACACATAAAGGCGGCAATTCATATAGTTGGTATTGCATGCCACTAAGATCTTCTCTGTTCCTTTATCTTTGCCTTAACTTGGAAGGTGCTTTCATTTCTATTCTCTCATTCTCTTTGCCTGTGTAATGTTGTAGGATATATGTTTAATTTCTATTTTGCAACTGAGGGAAGTAAGAGTGGAAGTGACTAAATAACTCATCTAAAATCTGGCACAGTGGCATAACCCCAGTGACACAGGAGGTTGAGACAGGAAGGTTGCAAATTAGAGGCTAGTCTGGGCAATTTAGTCCAAATAAAAAACAAAAAGGGCTGGGGGTATAGCTCAGTGGTAGAGTATCCCTGGGTTCAATCCCAAGTAGCCCCACAGCAAAACAAAACAAAAAAGAAAAAGAAAGAAACAAAAACCTAGTGTAAATTCAAAAAGCTGGTTGGAGCCACAGATTCTTGGTGCCACAAAGGCCTGCAACAAATTAGGATATATTGGTTGTGATTAACAAAAACCCAAACCAAAAACCTCAAACTGCCTTAAGCAACAAAGTAAAATAAATGAACAAACAATATCCCCCCAAATCCCGAAACTAGGGGATCCGTGGGCTCCTGTAACCCAAGAGCTTAGAATTGGATCCCAGAACTCAAGTCAAATGGTCAGGACCAGGTGCCTTTCTTGTTAACTCTGTCTCTGCTGTGCCAACTTCATTCCCGGATGGCCTTTGGCCTTTCCTCCTCGCGTCCCCAGATGGTGCCAGCAGCCCTTGGGGATGTATCTTGTGGTTCAAACCTCACGGATAAGAGTGAGTATCTCCCACATTCCTGAGGCGCTGAGTGCCTCTCTGCTTGGAGTGCGTGCGGCCACATGGTCACCCCTCATGCCTGCACTGAACACTGTCCTCCAGTCGCCAAAGCTGGGGCCTCCACCCTCCTGGGGCTGGGCACAGACTCCCTGGAGCCTCACAGGGCCAGTGGGGAGAAGCAAGGCTGGAAGCAGGGCAGAGAGAGAGTGGGGAGGAAGTTTCCAAGTGTCACCACCACCCCGTGAGATCACTGGTCCCCACTTGCTCGCCTCCAGGCCAGCAGCAGCCTGTGGCCTCCGAGCCTGCCTCCCATGTGGGCCCCGCGCTAGCTCCGCGCCGCTCTCTGAGTCTGGGAAGAGCAGCTGTATGGGCAGAATCTAACCCCGCTCTCTCTTTGTAGTGACAAGTAGGAATCACAGCCTCGAGGTACAGGACCACGACAGCAAGAGGCAGAACGGGATGCCCGTGGACCAGTGCTCTCCTGTGCTGAAGTGGCAGCCGTACCAGAGCGTTCCTTGGCACAGCTTATTAAACAGTCATTACGAAAAGCTGTAAGTGGCCTTGGTGACACCAGGGGCTGAGCTGGAGATGAGTGGGAGGCAGTGCTGGCTCTCAGCCAAGTGTCTGGGCTTGGCTGCCACCCCTGGTCAAACGGGATGGGTCCAGGAGAAAGTGTCTGTTGACACCTTGTGTTTTGCATCCTAAGTTATGAAGAGTTGGAATGTGCATTTCTGGCCTTTAGGGACCCAGACTTGTAACTTGAACTCATTGTCATTTTCCCACCAAATGCTGAAGGGAGAGGATTCCCCCTGCCACTTCCACCCCAGGATCTCATACCTAGTTTAAACAAAAAGCTAGAAAGTAGAGCTTTCCCAGATCACTAGCATTTAATCCTGCAGTTCATTTACAAAACCAGAGAATACTGTTTTGGGTCCACAATCCTAAGATCTATGCTGCAAATGAGTATTGTCAAGATCATTGTTAACATACCCTGCATATTTTGAATGTTTAGCCTACAACCACAGTTGGTGGTTTTCTTAATATTATTCTAAAACTAGAAAAGTTTTAGAAGTCTTTCTATGACAATAAAGTTAAAAAAAAAAAAAAGAAAGGAAAAGATAAAGCTGGATATGTTGGCGCACACTTGTAATCCTAGGACTTGGGAGACTGAGATAGGAGGATCACAGGTTCAAGACCAGCCTCAGCAACTTAGCAAGACTCTCATCAAACTAGTAAGACCCTATTTCAAAACAAAAATTTAGATGGGCATGGTGGCACATACCTGTAATCCCAATATTTGGGAGGCTGAGACAGGAGGATGGCAGGTTTGTGGATGGCAGCAAGTAGTTGAGACTCTCATCAATTTAGCGAGACCCTGTTTCAGAATAAAACAAACAAACAAACAAACAAACAAACAAACAAACAAATAAAATAGGGCTAGGAGTATAGTGTTGAGGTAGAAGGCCCCTGGGTTCAGTCCCCAGTACCACAATAACTAACTAACTAACTAAGTAAATAAGTATACTCATGTATTATTGATCTTAAACATCCTTAAACATTTTCTTTATTCCTTAGTATATAATTTACCCACACACAAGTCATCTATAATTTCCCTTGCTTATAAATGCCTTCTTGAAACACTACAAAATATCAATGGTTAAAAAATAGGATTTTCAAATAATAAATATTATATGAAATGAGATACATTGGGCAATAAACTTGAGAGCCTTTTTGGTATTTTCTGAATTCAAATATGGCAAAATTTATCACTGGGATGTTTATGTTGTATGGACTAGAAAAAAGCCAAAACAAAATGTAGGGAGTTAACCTGACTTTGGGAATTGATGTGTTTAATAGGGGGCAAAGGAAAAGAATTGCTAATTGTGTCTTTGAAATATCAAGACTCTGTCTTTGCTACCATGTGCAATCAGAAAATGAAAGGAAGGATCCCTAGGTCTTGGTTTCGAGTCTTACCATTCATTGGTCATCTTTTGGAGAGCATTCCATGTTCTATCTGAAATATGAGTACCAAGGTATGAAACTGTCACATGTAGACACTTTTGTGTGTGTGTGTGTGTTGTGTGTGTGTGTGTGTGTGTGTGTGTGTGTGTGTGTGATACTTGGGAATCGAACCCAGAGGCATTCTACCTCTGAGCTACACCCCTAGTCCTATTTTTATTTTGGAACAGGGTCTCACTAAGTTGCTAAGGATCTCACTAAGTTGCTGAGGCTGGCTGCAAACCTGTAATCCTACTGTCTCGGCCTCCCAAGTACTGGGATAACAGGTGTGCACCACCAGGCCTAGCTAGATACATGTTTTAGTTAAAACCTTTAATCTTTTCCACTTCTATACATCTGAGTTGACCTTTTTTTTTATGTATTAGCTCTCTTCTTCCTTGAAGGTTTTTTTTTTTTTTTTAACGTTAATTTGAACAGCCTATCGCTGTTCTACTGATCTGGAAAAACAGAGAACACAGATGATATCAACTCAAAGGTATAGAGGCAGATTTATTTTGAATACTGAGCCATATTTCACTTTTTCTAGGCAAAAAGGAAGGCAAATTTCCAGATTATAAATCAGACTCTCTGATTTCACCACTCATTTCATTGAGAGAGAAAATCACTTGTTTTTTTCTTATATCATTATGTCTCATTTACTATAAAAAGTCATTTCTCTAACTTAGAAGTAATGAAGTTAGGGATTAAAAATTTCATTAATTTTTTTTTCTGAATGGTGTCCCCAAACTTGTGTTATAAAACCGATTTTTAAAAGCCAGTTCAGGTGACTTTATGTTTAACTTTTGATGTCAAAGCAGAATTGCCATTCTTAGGTAAATAGAATTGATCTCTATAATCAGAGATTGGCATATAATGTTCAGATAGTCTTCAGTTGGTTATTCAGTTGATAATCTTCTTGTTGGTTGATACAGTTTCTGCCTATAGCTATTCTTAAATTCCAGTGCTCAGATCTGAGCTATAAACCTTACCTTGTTTCAGAATTTTTGCCAGTGAAACATGGAACATTACAAAATAACATTCCTTTTTTTCTCAACCCAGGCAGTTCTTATACCTTCTGTAGTAAAATCTATACAATTCTATCCATCTAGCTTATTTATTTATTTATTTATTTATTTATTTATTTATTTATTTATTTATTTATTGTGGTACTGGGGATTTAACCCAGAGGCATTGTACCTTCGAGCTACACTCTCAGCCCAATTTTATTTCTTATTTGGAAACAGGGTTTCTCACTAGGCTGATGAGAGTCTCACTATTTGCTGAGGCTGTCCTTGAACCTGTGATCCTCCTATCTCAGCCTCCAAAGTACTGGGATTACAAGGCTGGGCTGCCATGCTTGGCTATCCATCTAACCTTTAGATGAGCAAATTAGCAGATTGATTCTAGAAACTTGTATCCATGTAAAGTTCCCAGGTGGTATAAGACATGTAGTTTTATCAAATTCCTCCTTCAATGGATTTTCCTTTTGCTGCTGGTGGGCACAGCGATTGTGAGGCCTTTGACTGATCAGCTACATGAAGGTAATCAGTGATCCAGTAACTTGATCTACTGGGGAGATACTTAACTTGCAGAGAACATGAACACTCTTTTCCTAAGAAATGCATTAGTAGTTTCTGGAATTAGAGCAACATTTAGAAATTCTACATTGTTTAATGTAATGTCAGCCATTCAAATTGATATCCCAGGAGGCAAAGATCCACACAGGAGTAGAGTGAGTTTGGTCCTCTTTCATTCAATGTTCTGAGAAGTCACTTCTTTCAGAGACGGAGAAATCCATATTTAAGAACCTTGATCCTCAACAGAGAGCCCACAGAGTGGGAGAAAATTTTTGCCAGCTACTCCTCTGATAAAGGACTAATATCTAGAATATACAGAGAACTCAAGAAACTTACAACTAAGAAAACAAATAACCCAATCAAAAAATGGGCAAAGGATCTGAATAGACACTTTATAAAAGAAGAAATACAAATGGCCAATAAATGTATGAGGAAATGTTCAACATCATTAGCAATCAGAGAGATGCAAATCAAAACTACCTTGAGATTTCACCTAACTCCAATCAGAATGGCAATCATAAAAAACACAAACAACAACAAATGCTGGTGAGGGTGTGGAGAAGTGGGAACCCTAACACATTGCTGGTGGAATTGCAAATTAGTGCAACCACGTTGGAAAACAGTATGGAGGATCCTCAGATTAATGGAAATGAACCTACCATATGATCCGGCAATACCACTTCTGGGTATCTACCCAAAAGAACGGAAATCAAACTATTAGACCAACGCATGTGTATCTATGTTTATAGCCGCACAATCCACAATTGCCAAACTATGGAACCAGCCAAGATGTCCATCAGCAGATGAATGGATTACAAAACTATGGGATATGTACACAATGGAATTTTACTCAGCCATAAAGAAGAACAAAATCATGTCATTTGCAGGGAAATGGATGGAACTGGAAAACATTATGTTAAGTGAGATTAGTTGGTCACAAACAGTAAAAAATCATATGCTCTCCCTAATATGCAGAAGCTAGGGAGAAAGTGGGATATAAGAGAGACTGTAGATGAAGAAGGAATCCTTAGGTGAGCAAAGAAGGTGACTTAACTGAAGGTGATGGGTGGAGGGAAAACACCCTAATGCACATGATGTACTTTCACAAACATATCAAAGTCAATCACTAAACTGAACATGAGAAGGAGGGAGGGGGTGGGAGTAGGGTAGGAATTGGGGAAGGGCTAAATGAGAAATGTGTGCCTTTACCAGCTTACAATACACCAATAAAAAAATTAAAGAAAATAAATTATAATCCATATCCCAATAATATTCAATAAAAGTCAAAAAAAGAAAAAGAAAACCCTTGATGAGCTGGGCATGGTGGCACACACCTGTAATCCCAGTACTTGGGAGGCTGAGGCAGGAGGATCACATTTTCACAACCAGCCTTCGTAATTTAGCAAGGCCCTGAGCAACTTAGTGAGACCTGTTTAAAAATAAAGATCTTGATGAATTAAAAACTCATGTTCCATATCTACAACTTGTAGGAGAAAAACTCACCAAAGAAGCTTCCAACTTTTATAATCTCTTCTCTATTATAATGTTACACAGTTAATATCTTATTAACATTCTAAATTTTTTTTTGTTACACATGTACATAAAGCATTGATACTGAGAAATAGTGATGATAAGACAAATAAAGCAAAAGTTGGATTAGCAGTCCCACCACCATCCCATTTCTTCCTGCAGAAGAAATCACTGTAGTAGGTTTCCAGGGCCTTACCAGATTGGGAGGATAAGAAGGAAATGACTATACTCTAGTGAAAATAGGTTTCCAGTCAGCAGACAAACTGGCTCTGGTTAATTTGGTTAAAGGCTATTCTTGGTGATTCTGACCAGTCTTCTTTTTCACACATCCAGCAGTGGGCTGAATATTCTTTCATCTGAGTGACTATTTGAATCTGGTGGAGCTGAAGAAATTTAGAGCCTTTTTTTGTTTTAAAGGAGGAAAGAGATTAATTCTATCCCAGTCATTTCTGAGTAATATGACGATTTCTCAACTCCTGGCCTCCATCTTTCTATTGTCCTATGAAGTCAAATTAAAAGTTTAGGAAGCACAAAAGGGAAAGGCAGTCCAAGGAAACAATGCTTCCATTTGGCCAAAATTATGCTTCTTCCTTGTGAGAGGATAAAAAGCTGGGAGAGGGAGCCAGCTGTGTTTGGAAAGATTATTTTCATTTTCTCAGTAAAAAAAAAATCAAGAAATCTATTGATTAAACAAAATGAGAGGCAATGCATTTTCTTGAAATGTTTATACGATTGATGTTGTTGATAAAAGAAAATATTTGTAAAATTGGTTCCTTGATTACTCTTTTCATAGGCCTGAGGTGGGCTACCGAGTTGTCACAGACAAAGGATTTAATTTCTCACCAGCAGACGAAGCTTTTGTTTGCCAAAAGAAGAACCATTTTCAGATAACCATCCACATTCAAGTTCGGGGAAGTCCAAAATTTGTTAAAACTCAAATGGGCCTAAAGCCAATAGAAATGTTTTACTTGAAAGCATTTGGAATCAAGGTAAATCTCTTATTTAGTTCAATTTAATTCAGTCAACATTTATGAACTGGCTTAGCTGTCTATTGCTGTATAACAAACCATCCCAAAACTGACTTAAAATAATAGCATTTATTTGGGCCACAAAGCTGCAACTTGGTCAGAGTTTGGATATGTCAGGTCATCTCTGCTCAGGAGTCATAGGCTAGGGCAGCTTGGCTAGGCCATTTCCGAGGTGGCTCACCCATGACTGTCACAATGGGGCTGGCCATGGGCTGGAGCCCAAGTGAGACTGTAGCTGGGAGGACGTAGCTCTTCTCCATGAGGACCTCTTTGTAGGACAGCTTGAGCTTCCTCAGAGCATGGTACATGGGCTTCAAGAAGAAGTGTTCCAAGAAGCTGGGCATAGGGGCACATATCTGTAATCCTAGTACTTGAGAGGCTGAGACAGGAGGATTGCAGGTTCGAGGCCAGCCTCAGCAGCTTAGCGAGGCCCTCAGCAACTTAGTAAGATCCTCTTTGAAAATAAAAAATAAAATAGGGCTGGGATATATCTCAGTACCCCTGGGTACAATTCCCAGTACCACAAGCACAGCGCGCACGCGCGCGCACATACACACACACACACACACACACACACACACAGGTTCCAAGACAGAGGAAACAGAAGCTGCCAATTTCTGAAGCCTGAGCTCAGAAACAGATACACACTATACTTCAAACTATAGCTTTTGTAATTTTCAGTGCATAAAGCTAGTACTTTATTTACTAAATTTATTCTTAGTTATTTTATTCTTATTGATGCTGGTGTACTTTCATGTAGAGTAGACTCATTTGTTTTTTGCAAGATTCTCTAAGAAATTTCTGACTTTAAAAAGGCAAAGAACCACTAATTTAGTCAGTGCTCCTTTTCTGTAGCTTAAGAGAGAAGAAATTGAGGCTCAGTGACATTACACAGTTCATCCAAGATAGTAAGTGATAGAGCTGAGTTTAGAGTGCAGGTAGTATGACTCCTGAGCAGGCAAAACGTGTTTATGAAACCATCACCTCACGCCAGGTGTGGTGGCGCATGCCTGCCACTCCAGTACTGGGGAGGCTGAGATAAGAGGATCGTGGGCTCAAGACTGGCCTCAACAATTTAGTGGGAGTGTCAGCAACCTAGCCAGACCCTGTTTAAAAAAAAAAAAAAAAAAGGAAGGGCCGGAGGTGTAGCTCGGAGATAGAATGTCCCTGGGTTCAATCTCCAGAATCCTCACTCCCAAATATCAACTCATATCTACCTCCTTGTGGGGAGGCATAGCC
The DNA here is from genome assembly GCA_004027655.1 of Graphiurus murinus. Lineage (NCBI taxonomy): Eukaryota > Metazoa > Chordata > Mammalia > Rodentia > Gliridae > Graphiurus > Graphiurus murinus. The sequence continues at coordinate 61,255 of PVLC010002245.1, read as the reverse complement.
TTTATCTACATATTTCATTCTGATGGTCAACATGGGCTTGGGCTTCAAGTTGCCTAAAACGGGGCTTGGCTACTGAATACATAATCACTGTGCTCCCAAGTGACCTCTCAAAACTAAATAATAATAATAATAATGTTAATAATAATAGTAATAATAATAATAAACAACTAAATAAATAAATGCAGGCAACAACAAAGCATATTTTCTTATGATTCTATTATGAAATTTTGGGAATATAATAGAAATTTATGAAGAGATAAAATTCATTTCTATTTGGGATACACTATTTGGCAGTCTAGTTTTTCTTGTTATGAAAATTAATCTCATATGGCTGATATTATATTGTGAAAATAAATTGTATTATTAGGGACCCCAAAATATTATTTACAAAGATGATAAAGTTTTCCATTGTGTGGAGGCATAATATTTACTTCTGTATTATTGAAAGTTTATTTTTATTTATTTCTTTTTTTGTGGTACTGGGGATTGAACCTAGGGGCATTCTACCTCTGAGCTATATCCCCAGCACTATTTTATTTTGAAACAGGATCTCACTAAGTTGTAGAGGACTTCACTAAGTTGGAAGTTTTATTTATTTCCAAATTTTTATAGTTGTAATAAAACTGCTCTGATCACCTGCATGTGCCCAGCTTTGCATTAGGACAAATTTCAGTGGGGGAATTTACACATCAAAGATGTGAACATTATTAAAGCTCTTGATGTAGGCTCCCCACTCTCCAGAAAGACTATTATGACATGAATACTCACAAGCTATATATTATGTTCTTCATGGAATAGCAAGAGTATGTAGCAGGGCCTGAATCAATGCCATTTCCTATATTTTATAACATTGTTTCTTCGTATTAGAATGAAGGTTTCCCAAGAGCAGGCATTTTCATTAATTTCATTCACTTCTTGCCTCAAATGTTTAGAGCATTGCCTGGCACATAGCAGGTGTCCAGTGATATTTACAGAAGGAAGGAAGGGAGGGAGGGAGGGAGGGAGGGAGGGAGGAAGGAAGGAAGGAAGGAAGGGAGTGCATATATCCTTTGACTGCCTTGCTCCAAAATTTTGCTTCTAATGTTTCAACAATTTGTATTTGTATTAGTCCACTCTATTCACTGCTTACCTGAAACACTCTGGTTTTTGTTTTGTTTTGTTTTGTTTTTTTGTACTGGGGATTGAACTCAGGGACATTCTTCTTCCGAGCTATACCTCCAGCCCTATTTTTTATTCTTTATTTTGAAACAGGGTCTTACTAAGTTGCAAAATGCCTCACTAGGTAGCTGAAGCTGTCCTTTGTTTTCATGGAGTAATATTGTAGGTATTTACCTGTTTTCTTGTCAGTAGTGCACTGCTTTAAGGCAGGAACTATACCTTCTATGTGTCTTTTCAGTAATTTGTGCTTCCTGCCCAGAGCCCAGCATGATGTCTTGGAAAACTTTTCAAGTACTTGAGTATTCTTTACTAATCAACTTTTTTTTTATTAATAAATAAGTAGTTGTATTAATTTTTAAGTAATTTACCTTTTATTGTTCTATACAGGCAGAAGCCACCAATCAAATAATTGCAATTGAACAGTCCCAAGCAGATAGAAGCAAAAGAGTTTTCAATCCTGTTAAGTAAGAATTTATTTTCTGAATTCTTTGGTGAATGTTTTGGGAAGATTTATCATCTAATTTATTTTACTTATGTAAAATGAAACTCCATCTGGGCATGGTGGCATGCATCTATAATCCTAGTACTTGGGAAGCTGAGATAGGAGGAATGCAGGTTTGAGGCTAGTCTCAGCAACTTAGCAAGACCCTGCTAACAAAATAAAAAATAAAAAAGGACTGGGGGCGTAGTTTGGAGGTAGAATGTCCCTGGGTTCAATTCCCAATACAGGAATAAATAAATAAATAAATAAATAAATAAATAAATAAATAAATAAGTTAATTAATAAAATGAAACCGTAGAATCTAATTTAGTAATAGTATGATAATATGAACATACATTAATCAAAAAAAATTAAGCTGGACCCTAATGCACATGATGTACATTCACAAACATGTCAGAGTCAATCACTAAACTGAACATGAAGAGGGAGGGGGGAAGGAATGGGGCAGGAATTGGGGAAGGGCTAAATGAGTGATAGGTGCATGTATACCTCTACTAGCTTGTACCTAAAAAAGATGTATGATTACAATGTACCAATAAAAAAGTATTAAAAAATTAACATGGAAAATACATTGAAATCATTGCAAAAATTCTTTATAAAAAGATCCATTTAAAAATCACCATTCTAAGCTGGGTGTGGTAGTGCATGCTTGTAATCCCAGCATTTGGGAGGCTGAGACCGGAGGATCCAGGTTCGAGGCCAGCCTCAGCTACCTAGTGAGGCCCTCTGCAACTTAGTGAGACCCAGTTTCAAAATAAAGAATAAAAAATAGGGCTGATGGTATAGCTTGAAGGTAGAATGCCCCTGAGTTCAATCCCCAGTACCGAAAAAAAAAAAAAAAAAAGAAAAGAAAAATAACCATTCTTTTTTTTTTTTTTATTTTTTTTATTTTCTTTTTTTGCGGTACTGGGGATTGAACTCAGGGGCATTCTACCTCCGAGCTACACCCCCAGCCCCTATTTTTTATTCTTTATTTTGAAACCGAGTCTCACTAAGTTGCGGAGTGCCTCACTAGGTAGCTGAGGCTGGCCGCGAACCCGGATCCTCCGGTCTCAGCCTCCCAAATGCTGGGATTACAAGCGTGCGCCACCACGCCCGGCTAACCATTCTTTTTATAACCTTTTATTACTGTCAACCTTGCTAACAACCTAATAACTTTAGTCCCTAAAGATAGTGTATAGCTAGAGGTTTCTTTTAATTTTTCATTTAAGTTAGCATGATGTTGAAATGAATGAATTTCAGGGTTCCCAATCCATTCTGTGTATGCAATTCATTTTTTCTTTTTTGGGGGGAGTACTGGGGATTGAATCCAGGGGTATGCTACCTCTGAGCTATACCCGCAGCCCTTTTTATTTTGAAAAAGAGTTTCACTAAATTGCTGAGTGCCTTGCTAAGTTGCTGAGGCTGGCCTTGAACCTGTGATCCTCCTGTTTCAGCCTCCCAAGTACTGGGATTATGGGCATGCACCACCATGCCTGGCCATTTTTTCTTCTTATTTTTTAAGGCCCATTGATAGATGACTGAATGGGTTTCAAGATGGAAAGCTTGCACCTTAGTATGCAAGGCAATATGGGAGTCCAAAGTTAGAGTCCTCTCTGTAAGGTGACTCACAGCGCGCTTTACTGGGTGGCTCCTTTGGCTGGGATGCAGCTGGGACATCTCAGTGTTTTGACCTCGGGCAATGCCATTTGGGCTGGGGAGAAGCTGATCTGCAGCCTGGAGAGTCCAGGCATTTGAACAAACAGCGCTCGACCTATCTGGTGCATCAGGTTCTCTATTGCCAGGGCAGGCTGGGCGCGGCCTTCCTTTGGAGGAAGCTGCCTCCCATGGCTAGGCTAGGAGAGAACAAATGCAAGAAGGAGAAGCCAAGGCATTCACGAAAAACCTAGAGAAAGTGCTTGTCCAGAGGTGAGTGCTCTAGCAACAGAGGCAGCAGCAGGAATGAAAAGTGTCCTTTTCCCCCTGCTGTGGTGATAACATAACCCGTCTATGGTGTCAGGCTCCTAAGTCGCCCTTATGAGTCATAAACTGGAGGGGAGTTTCTGCTGAGTGAGCATGTCTTAGTGCTCAAGAGTCATTCTGTGGCCTCTACTCCTGACCGTGCTGGGGACCAGTGATTAGTAATCAGTGGCCAGAATCATCTGCCCTTCACAGCGTGATGAGCGCAGGGCTCTAAACCACTAAACACACGGGAGAGTCTAAGAACTCATTAGATACGATCAAGCACTCTGTGTTCTCTTACAGTCTTGTGGTATTTCTGCTGTTTTTTTTTTTGTTTTTTTTTTTTTTTAGAATTGACCTACCAGCTGACCAGGTCACCAAAGTAACACTGGGACGGTTACACTTTAGTGAAACCACTGCAAACAACATGCGAAAGAAGGGGAAGCCAAACCCCGACCAGAGGTACTGGTGCCATCTTGCTAGCTGGCCCCGGGCAACCACCAGACCAGGAAGTGGCCTCAGGGGCCTCTGATCCTCCTGGCCCTGCCAGCCATCAAACGGGGCCTCCTTAAGCCACTTGCCTCCCTTCCCTGGCTTTCAGTCTACTAAATCTCCCATTCACCCATCCATGATGTTTTTCTTCTTCTGTTGCCCCTCCTCCCACCGTGCCACCATCCTGCGGGGCTCAATTCCCTCTAGAGACACCATCTGTTCACTTCTGCTTGCCATCTTGGGTTGGCGGTGCCTCTCAAATCCAAGTGTTGGTCCTGAGCACTGCTGTAGCCTTTTTGATTTAAAAAAGAAAATAAATTTGCCTTCATGATTTAGACCAGTGGTTCTCATAGTGTGGGCCCAGAGACAGCAATGCCTGGATGCCTGTTGGGATGTGAGCTCTCAGGCTTCCCTGAATCAAAACCAAGAGAGGGCATAGGGAAGCGACATGTAGTTCAATAAACACTCCAGGTCATTCTGATGTGTGCTCAGGTTGCAGAGCCACTGGTTTTTATTTTTATTTATTTATTTATTTATTTTTATGGCACTGGGAATTGAATCCTGGGGCTTTCTACCTCTGAGTTACATCCCCAGCCTTTTTTTTTTTCTTTCTTTTTTTTTTTTTTTGCGGTACTGGGGATGGAACCTGGGGGCATTCTACCTCCGAGCTACAGCCCCAGCGTTATTTTTTATTCTTTATTTTGAAACAGGGTCTCCCTAAGTTGCGGAGGGCCTCACTAAGCAGCTGAGGCTGGCCTTGAACCCAGATCCTCCAGGCTCAGCCTCCTAGATGCTGGGATTACAAGCGTGTGCCACCATGCCCGGCTAACCCCCAGCCCTCTTTATTTTGAAATAAAACTCATTATTTTGAAATAGAGTCTCACTGAGTTTCTGAGGGTCTTGCTAAGTTGCCGAGGCTGGCCATGAACCTACGAGACACCTGTCCCTCCCAGGTACTGGGATCACAGGCGTGCACCCGCTCTTCTGAGAACCACTGGTTTTAGCATGTATGTTTTGGTGTTGGGAAGAACTGAGTTTGAACTTTTGGTACGACTCTTTGCTAGCTGGGTGTGTAACTTCACCTCTCCAAGATGCATTTTCCTATCCTTTAAAATGGGTGCAATAGCAACATCCTACTCCAACAAGGTCGTTCTGGGGACCTAAGCGAAATAATGTAGACAAACTGCTTAGCCCAGCGCATACACATTTTGAGTTCTCAATAGCAGTTAGTAACAATAATAGTAACATTTATTACTATTACTGACTTATTTATTTATGCATTGGGAGTTGAATCCAGGGGCTTTCTACCTCCAAACTATATCCCCAGCCCTTTTTATTCTTTTGTTTTTTAAAAAAAGGGTCTTGCTAAAGTGCTGAGGTTGGCTTGAGCCTGCAATCCTCCTGTCTCAGCCTCCCAAGTACTAAGATTACACACTCAGTTTACTGATTTATTTTAGATAAGAGGAGAGAACCCTTGTTCTCTAGGAATTGGAGGACCTATAGAGTGTTATAGAGAAAGTTGCTGAAGTTTTTTTATTCTGTTTTTAAAGCAAAAGTGTCTAGTTTTTTTAAATTAGTTTTTTAAAAATTAGTTTATTTACTTATTTGATTCTGGGGATTGAACCCAGGGGCATTCTACCTCTGAGCTATACCCCCTTCACCCTTTTTATTCTTTATTTTGAAACAGAGTCTTGCTAAGTTACTGAGGCTATCCTCAAACTTGTGATTCCCCTGTCTTAGCTTCCCAAGTTACTGGGATTACATGCATATGCCACTATACCCAGCTTGACAGTTTTTATTCTTATGAAATAGTCTAAGCCAGGCACAGTGGCACACGCCTGTATCCTAGCACTTGGAAGGCTGAGACAAGAGGATTGCAGGTTTGGAGCCAGCCTTAGTAACACAGTGAGACCTTCAGCAACTTAGTGAGACCCTGTTTCAAAATAAAAAATAAAAAAGGGCTGGGGGTATAACTTGGAGGTAGAATGCCCCTGGGTTCAATCCCCAGTACAGGAAGGAAAGAACAAAAGAAAGGAAAGGAGGGAGGAAGGGAGGGAAAGCAATTGAAATAATGGTGATGAAGCTTGACCAGGAGCAATTGGAGGGGAGGTTCGGGTCTTTGGGTAAAGTCAGGACCTGAGAAGGTGCAGGATACACAGCCCAGAGGTCAGGGTGGGAAGGATCCACTCTGGTGGACAAACCCTGCCGACTCACCCTCCCTTAAGGCCTAGGACATGTGGCTTGGGTGTCTCTGGACACAGGGACCTCCGGTGGATTTCTACTGTGTTTGTGATGTGCTGTGCTAAGGGCCCAGGAATGAAGAGGGATGAGGCCTGGTCAAGAGGCACTGGGGGACTCAGCCCAGGCTCCTTCCAGGATCTCCCCCCAGGAAGAGCTACTTTTCTGCTGTTCTGGGCCTGCACAGCAGCTCACAAACACCTCCAACTGGAAAAAAACAAAACAAAACAAAAAAAACCCCAGCTATTCTCTTTTCACTGGGGGTGCAGCTTAGAGCAGAAGAGAAAAGACGATAAATAAGCCAACTTGTTCAGGTAAGTGCACTATTGATTAACTTGGGTGGTATTTGATTACACAAAGTATGTCTGTGTTCCCTGATGTTGGCATTGGCTTGCTGTTTCTGAGTTAGATACTTCATGTTGGTGGTTGGACTGTATGCTGCTAGCCAAGACCAGTTCTATCTGTTGTCTGCCCACATCTCCGAAAGGATCATTGTAAGGGTAAGCCCAGTTCTCTGATTTTTCTGAATCTCATATGCTTTTCTTCTCTGTAGGAAGAATTTGAATTTTCAGTGACATGTTGGGAGTATGACATTTCTTAATTGATGATGATGGTGGTGGTGGTCGTGATGATGCTGGTAATAACAGAACTGTTATTTTAGTTTTTACACAGTGCTTCTCAGCCAAGGGCGATTTTGTCCCTGTAGGGTTATTTGGCAATGATTACAGGAGCATTTTTTGGTTGTCACAATTGTTCTCCAGCCGGGCGTGGTGGCGCACGCTTGTAATCCCAGCATTTGGGAGGCTGGACCGAAGGATCCGGGTTCAAGGCCAGCCTCAGCTACCTAGTGAGGCACTCTGCAACCTAGTGAGACTCGGTTTCAAAATAAAGAATAAAAAATAGGGCTGGGGGTGTAGCTCGGAGGTAGAATGCCCCTGAGTTCAATCCCCAGTACCGCCAAAAAAAAAAAAACAAAAAACCCAAAAAACACAATTGTTCTCCAGTGGGTAGAGTCCAGGGATGCTGCTCAATGACATACAATGCACAGGACAACTCCCACACAGAATTGTTCCACCCAATGTGTATATGGCACTAAGGCTGAAAAGCCCTGAGTTCTAGTCTGTGCCCTAGGGTCTCAGCTCAAAATCTACTCGTGACAATATGTTACACTGTTATACATTTACATTATAGTCTCCACACCCAGAGGGTCCAAAGCTCAAGAGGCTAAGTAACTTGTCAGTGATCACAGGAGCAGCCTGTGAATGTTGGGGTGGAACCTGGATTATAACTCAGCTCTCTCTGACCCCGAAGCCCCCAGGGTGGGGAAGCCTATCGGCACCCCAGAGTAGCTGGTGATCCAGGACATCTGGGCCACTGTGTAGCACACAAGAACGGCTCAGTGTGCAGAATGGTCACAGCTGGGGATGGCAGTCCTGGCAGACAAACAAGAACAGAATGCTGTTGGCAGCTGCAGACACAGCTGGGTGAGGTCTGGCGGGCCACCCCTGGGAGTGCTGGGGGTGAAGGGGGTGGGGGGGCATGACGTGACGTAGCAGTTAACCACAGGCCTGGGTGGGGCTCTGTCACCACAGGTCTTTGAAGTGAGGCAAGGAGGTCTTGCAAACTCCAGCAGGGAAAATCATCCACTTGGGGCCTGCCCATGGAAGGCTCTGGGGGCAGATCTGCCCACTTGCAGAAGTGGCCTTTCTCCTTCTCTGCCTTGAGCTGTTCTGAAACAAAGGGCCCTCTGTCATTCTTATAGCCAATCAAAAATAATAAGCTGTCTGTTTGTGGAAATTCCTCAGTTACCTCTCAAAATTTTGCTGGAGGTGAAGTAATGATAGAAATAACGTAAAACATGCACATATTCAGGTACCCTGGGTGAGGGCTGGCCACCAACGCCCCAGGCTGATTTTGTGAGACTTGGCGTAACCTGGGGCAAACAAGGCTCCTCTGAGGCACAGACAGGCCTCAGGCTCCGCTCCTTTAGCCATGAGCCAACCACAGGGTTTTCCTTTCCACCCTTCACAGAAGTCAGGGCCGACTTAGACAGCTCATCTGATGTCATCTGGGATTGCTTGGCTGTGCCAACGAACCTGATTTTATTTTATCTTATTGTGGTACTAGAGATTGAACACAGGGGTGTTCTACCTCTGAGCTACACCTCCAGCCCTATTTTATTTTTTGTTTTGAAACAAGGTTTCACTAAGTTACTGAGGGATGACCTCAAACCTGTGATCCTCCTGTCTTGGCCTCACAAATACTGGGATTACAGGTGTGCGTCACCCCTCCTGGCCAGCAAATCTGATTTAAAGTCCAGTCTGGAAAACTCAGTTGCTTGCTGTTTCTGATTTCTCTTTGGAAGGAGTAGAGGCAAACGATGCCATTGTTTTCCAAGTTAGCATAGACCAGGTATTATAACAGTGCTATCCTGAGCTAGGTGCCTTGAATCAGAAGGGTCTGCTAGTCACCTGCATACTTTGGATAATTTGCCTGGCAACAGGGTTTCTCCCTTTGCTGCTGGTAGCTGCTGTGAAGCTGTGTGTGGCTGCAGTATAAGTCACAGCAGCAAGGACACGAGGGAATTCTCTTTCCAGCCTCTGTAAGCCAGCAACTCCCTGCTAATCCGTATCTCCTCCTAGCCAAAGCACACTGACAAGTAGCTCATATCATGACTTGGAGAAGTTGAAACGTTCCTCAATTTCACATTCAGTATAAATATAAAAAACATTAAGTTGCACTCAGCATAGACTGGTTATGTTATTTACTAAATTTTTCTTTTTCTTTCTTTCTTTTTTTTTTTTTTTGCTTGGTACTGGAGATTGAACCCAGGGGCATTGTACCTCTAAGCTATACTCTCAGGTCTTTTTAAAAAATATGTTTTTTTGAAACAGGGTCTCACTAAATTGTTGAGGGTCTTGCTAAGTTGCAAAGGCTAGCCTCGAACCTGTGATCCTCTTTTCTCAGCCTGTCAAGCACTGGGATTAAAGGCATGGGCCATCATGCTCAGCTTAATTTTTCTTTTAAAAAGATGATTGTATTGTATTCTTCTAGTTATAATATTTTAGTTAAAGATAATACTTTATTCTATAAATGTGCTGGAAAAACAAAGGTTACCCTAAAAACAAGAAGAATAATGGTAATACTAACATGAACTCTTCACACCCCCAGCTGAAAATATCTTACAGATATTATTTCATTCTAACCACAAAATACAGAAATGAAATTAAATGCAGGTTTTTAGTTTATTTAATTGTTTAACATTTAAGATAACCAAGAGAAAAGTTGAATTTAAAAACTGACAGTGAGATTTATTTATTTATTTGCAGTACTGGGGATTGAACTCAGGGGCATTCTACTTCTGAGCTATACCCCCAGCCCTATTTTTTATTCTTTATTTTGAAACAATATCTCACTAAGTTGCGGAGTGTCTCACTAGGTAGCTGAGGCTGGCCTCGAACCCGGATCCTCTGGTCTCAGCCTCCCAAATGCTGGGATTAGAAGTGTGTGCCACCACACCCGGCGGCAGTGAGTTTTAGAAATGTCCACCGAACACATTTCCTGCCTCGGTCATTCTAGCTGGTGATGTCCAGGCTCAGTGTATACAGACAGGTTGGTCAGAGTGCGAGTCAGCCTACATTTTACAGAAGAGCCAAATGTGACTTCTTAGGCCATAGCTTTGTTCTGTTAGTTTGAGCTCCAGAATGAAGGACGGGAAGAAAAGTGTAATAATTAAAGACATTACAAGATCTGACCACATTAAGTGCAGACTGCATTTAGCAAACGCAAATTCCTTTTGTGGACTAAGAACCATTTCTCCAAATTGTGGAGATAAACAGTTCACTATTTGGTAAGAGCAATCGTCTGAGGACTACACTTTGATGAGATTCAGGCCTCCAGGAGGTGGCCAGGACACCATGTTTGCCAGGATTATCCTGGGAGAGAGAAATGCTGGGCAGGATCCAGTAATTGTTCATCTGGGTTGTCAATCAAAACAGCCTTAGAAATATATTATGCTCCTGTGGTGTAAATTGACCAATTTAATGGAAATCAAGGTTTACTCCAAAGAACAGGCTTATTTTCCAGGTCTTTGTTTTTGGGCGCATTCCCCAGCGGAGTGCCTCCAGATGCTTCTTGCTGATGACTGTGCTTTCCTTCGGCTCCACTTTCCTTCTGAACCCTTAATTAAACCTAGGTTGGAGTGCCATGTTGCACGCAGGAGGGACGATTACTTTTGTCTGCCTTTCAAAGGCACTCTAAGACTTCCTCATTTTGAAAACTAATGAATTATTTCAGTTTCTTTCTCAGAAGAGCAGAAATGTCCACATCCCCAAGGAACTATTGCCGGAAAAGCAGAGGTGGGGCACCAACATCCAGGGGCAGGGAAGACAATAGACTCAGTCCGGTTGCCAGGGTGGCAGGGGAAGGGGATAGAACAGAGCTCATTTCCACTGACTTGCCTATTTCTGACCACAAACCTATCTTCCCTCTCCCAGCACACATGCATCACACACACACACACACACACACACACACACACACACACACACGCCTCTTCTAGAGGTCAGATGATTTTTTTTCCTGGTCCTGGGGATTGAACCCAGGGGCATCACCCCCAGCCATATATATATATTTAATTTGAAACAGAGTCTAAGTTGCTGACGTTGGCCTAGAAACTAAGATCCTCCTGTCTCAGCCTCCTAAGCACTGAGATTCAAGGTGTGCGCCACCATGCCTAGACCAGATGAATTTTTATTTACCCAACTATTGGGTAAATAAAATCTTGCAATTGCTCCAAATTGATTCCTGAGGAGTCAATTTGTAATGTCTGTTTCACCCGGTGGCTGGAAATCCACAGAGCTTTACAAGAGCTGTGGAAGGAGTAACCCATACCAGGAGTGTATGGCAGATCATGAGTAAGAATCCCCTGGAGAGCATGTGCAAACACCTCTGGGCCCACCCACCAAGGTTCTGATTTAATAGGTCAAGGATGCCTGAGGCTATGCATTTCTAACAAGCTCCCAGGGAGATGCTGGGATATTGACCTACAGACCACACTTTGAATAGTAATGAATAGTAATCCCTTTCAAAGGTGCAAAAATCAACTTCCTGAGGTCAAGCCCTCCTATTAGCTCTTTGGCTGCTGCTTTTCAATCCTAAAGGATGGGGAAGCAAAGAAATCCCAGCTTTTCATTCCAGGCTTATGGTAGGACACAAATTACTACTGATGCTGGTTCTTCTTCCAGTCGCCTCCAGGGGGCACTCTTTACATTGAGTTCTTCCTGAGCGGAGTCCTTGGGGATTGGGCCACTCCTGTGCTGCTGAGGAAATTATGCAACTGCAGGTTAAACAGATTGCTGTGCAGCGTGACTATTCATCCTCATTTTTGCAAATTGTTTGTGCACATATGGGTTCATTTAATCCCACAATAACCCTCTGAGGTGGGTATATGATTATCTTTATTTTTCAAAGGAAGACACTGGTACAGAAAGATTAATGACTGCCCCAAGGTCACACAACCAGTTGATGTCATTACAAACTAGAATATTCAGGTCTTCCCTAAATACATGAGTCTGTGAGAAAAATAATAAAAGTATTTTAGACACTTTCGTGAATTCATTTTAGTGTTTGATAGCCATTAACCTCTACTGAGCCACAGGTGAACACAAACTCATAATTTTTTTTTTTTTTTTGTGGTACTAGGAATTGAACTTAGGGACCTTCTACCTCTGAGCTACATTCTCAGCCTCTCTTTTTAATTTTTTAGGTTTAAATGGTCTCACCAAGTTATTGCATGCTGGCCTTGAGCCTGCCATCCTCCTGTCTCAGCTTCCTAAGTACTGGGATTACAGGTGTTGTCGCTGCACCTGGCTACAAATTCGTAATTCTGGAAGGAGTTAGTATGTTACAGTTTGCTTTGAAGATGATTGTGGATTCCAGAAAAGTGAAATAAGTCCCTAGATCTTATATTTCCCTTTTTTGATGAGGACCCCTCCCTAGGGCTATCTGTTTAGAATATTATATCTCTATGTCCCTTTTCAAAATGATTTGAGTATATTTTAGAAATTTGAGCTTTTATCTGATGAGAGCCAAGTGAAAATGTTGCAATTATTCCAAAAAATTAAATCTGCTTATTTCTCCAGCTCCAGTATCAAGTTACCAACATGATAACAATTTTTCCAAAGCTCATTAGCAACAAAAACAAAAAAATCCATCACTGTCCTATTTTGTTTCCGTGAAGTGGCTCATTATGTTCAGCACAGAGCAAAATACATCCACATTTTATATGGTATACCTTTGGATTTAGTTGACTGCCCGCTACAAAAGGATTTGAGTCAAAGCCAATTTGCCATTCACATCCAAGGGGGCTCCAGGGACCTTGCAGAAAAGCTCTTTGTTCAAGTGCATTTACACGAAATAATGCTCAAAACTGTACCTTCCATCCTTTCACTGCTCTTGTCTACCAGGCGTCCCTGGATGAGTCTCCTAAGCAGCTCAGGGTTCAGGCAGGTGGGAATGAATGGGAAGTGAAAGACACCTGAAAGTTCTCCAGCTGAAAACTGAACTAAGAATGAAACTTCGTGGTTTTCTTTTACTTATTTTATTGTAATGGGTGACACAGGCGATTAGTAAAACATTCTGAAAATACCAAGGGAATAAAGAGTGAAGAGTGAATCTCCCTCTCACCCTGGTTTTGAGGTCTTCCCAGTGTCTATCCTGGAAGAAGCTCTTGCTATTGGTTTTCTTTTTTTTCTTCTTCTTCTTTTTTGCGGTACTGGGGATTGAACTCAGGGACATTCTACCTCCGAACTACACCCCCAGCCCTATTTTTAATTCTTTATTTTGAAACAGGGTCTCACTAAGTTGCGGAGTGCCTCTCTAAGTAGCTGAGGCTGGCTGCAAACCCGGATCCTCCAGTCTTAGCCTCCCAAATGCTGGGATTACAAGCGTGTGCCACCATGCCCCTGGCTGCTATTGGTTTTCTGAGTAGTCTTCAGAGATAAGCTGTACATACTCAGCTGCTGAGATTGCAGTGTCTTGACCACCAGAAGGGCAACAAATGAAGTCACTGTATTTGTGCAGAATTTTTACTTTTTTTTTTTTTTTTTGTGGTTCTGGGGATTGAGCGCAGGGGCATTCTCCCTCCGAGCTACACCCCCAACCCTATTTATTTATTTATTTATTTTGTGACACTGTGGATTGAACGCAGGGGCATTCTACCTCCGAGCTTTTACCCCCAGCCCTATTTTTTATTCTTTATTTTGAAACGGGGTCTCACTAAGTTGTGGAGGGCCTCACTAAGTAGCTGAGGCTGGCTGCGAGCCTGCAATGCTCCTGTCTCAGCCTCCCAAGTACTGGGATTACAAGCATGTGCCACCATGCCTGGCTTGTGCTGACTTTTTAGACAATCAGCATCCCAGCTGCCTGGATCTGTGACAACTTGCTTAAAACATGCAAAAATGAAATTCAAAGAATATGTCATCATTCTAAAAGCAAATTAGCTGGGCATGGTGGTACACTTCTGTAACCCTCATACTTGGGAGGCTGAGACTGGAGGATCACAGGTCCAAAGCCAGCCTCAGCAACTTAAAAGCAAATTAATTTTGTTGTGAGGACTTTGAGGGTTTTAAAGGTGCCTACCTAAAGATATTTGGAAATATACTACACAGCTATAGGGGATCAAGGGAGGAAGAAAGGAAGTGCAGTGGAAAATTTTTTAGCAGATTCTTTTATTTGAGTAAAATTTCCAGAACTTTGACTAGTTCAGTAGTTTCACTTGGACTTTCTTTGAAGACTGCCATGGCTGCTTCAAGGCAACATCATGAAACAGACACAGTTGGAGTCATTATTTAGTAATCAGAGGAAATAGAGTTCCAGGACTTATTAGCTATGTATTCTTGGACAACATATCCTTTCAGAGTGTCAGTATCAATAAAATAAGGATAATAGTATTTATATTATAGAATTACATTGTAGATTAGCACACAATCTATGTTGAGAGAATAGTTGAGGTATATTAAATATATTTGTATTATTATTTGCTCGTCAACTGCATATGAAAAAATATGAGTGCCTTGAAACTATCACAGACTAACTAAATGCAAGGCATTTTAAAATTTATCTGAACTTTAGTAAACTTCTGATTTTACATTATTATTATTATTGTTATTATTATTATGATGATCATCATCATCCCTGAAATGAGAATCATTTTTAGTTTTCTTCTGCTTCTTTATCGTCTGCCTGGTGTAATTGATCACATTCTCAATTCCAGAGAAATGCAATAAAGGTCAGATGTTCCAAATCATGACATACAGAGCTCCCTTTATGGGGGGAGAAGTGGTCAAGGATGCCTCCCTGATTCTCCCGGGGCCCTGAAGTTATTTGTCTATGTTATGTCAGAATGTTCTGCCTAATATAAGACTCCCATGTGAAAAACTTAGATAACATTCTGTTTTCCTTTGCTCCGGAGACAAACCAGCATGTATTCCTGCTACTGTAACTTTAATTGTAATTTATTTATGCATTTTTCCAGGCCTCTAACCCTGGGCAGTTTGAAAACGACAGTGATGCATTGTGGCAGCGAGGGCAAGTTCCAGAATCTGTTGTCTGTCATAGTCGAGTAGGAATAAACACAGACACACCGGATGAAGCCCTGGTTGTCGGCGGCAACATGAAAGTGATGGGCACCATCATGCATCCCTCTGACAGCCGAGTGAAGCAGAACGTCCAGGAGGTGAGCCTGGGGTGGCCGCAGCCCCGCCTGACACCGGGCTCAGGTGCGCGGGGCACTTGCCCCGGCCTCGCCTCGCCTCGGGCATCTTGACTTGTCACTGGTTGGTGTCAGATGAACGCGCTGCTTAAAATCAATGAGTACTGGGCCTGCTGGGCATCGCCGCTAAAACTGCAAAGCGGCTCCCAGCCAAGAGGATGGATTTACCTGACGGGAGCTGTGGACGGTGACAGCGCGCCATGGCTTCATGCGCAGCAAGTCCCAGAGATAGTTCCCACAGGTCGCTGCCCTTCCTTCTGTGCTTGTCAGCTCCAGATCTTGCCTGTTCCTTTCCCTCTCCCTCTGGAGCCCCACCTCAGTGCACCCCAATCACGTTTCTCCTGGACCTCTCTAGCCTCCTTCTCCCAGGGTCCCTGCACCCGCCCTGCTGGCCACTGTCCCTCTCATGCATTATTATTATTATTATTATTAGTAGTAGTAATAGTAGTAGTAGTAGTACTGGGGATTGAACCCAGGGGCATTCTACCTCTGATCTACACCCCCAGTCCTATTTTTTTTTTTTTGCGGTACTGGGGGTGGAACTCAGGGGCATTCTACCTCCGAGCTACACCCCCAGCCCTATTTTTTATTCTTTATTTTGAAACCGCACCTCACTAAGTTGCGGAGTGCCTCACTAGGTAGCTGAGGTTGGCCACGAACCCGGATCCTCCGGTCTCAGCCTCCCGAATGCTGGGATTGCAAGCGTGCGTCTCCACGCCCAGCTTCCAGTCCTATTTTTTATTCTTTGTTTTGAAACAGGGTCTCACTAAGTTGCAGAGGGCCTCACTAAGTAGCTGAGGCTGGCCTCGAACCCGGATCCTCCAGTCTCAGCCTCCCAAGTACTGGGATTACAAGTGTGTGCCACCATGCCCAGCGCATTATTATTATAATTACTATTATTTTTATTGGGGATTGAACCCAGGTGCATTCTCCCTCTGAGTTTCACCCCCAGACCTTTTTATTTTTTAATTTGAAACACTGTGTCACTAAGTTGATGAGGGTCTTGCTAAGTTGCTGAGACTGGCCTGAATCCTGAAATCCTTCTATCTCAGCCTTCCTGGGCCTCTTTAGTCTTTTTAAAATTTTTAACTCTTTGAGATAATAAGTACATAATTGTCTTGGGAGGTTACAACTGCTATGCGGGCCAAATGAATTAGGATGAAGATTCTAGAATGTGTCTTAGCCAGGCCTTCCTGGTTCCACCTCTTCCGCCCTCTAATTCTGTTTCCACTCACTCCTTCTACCCTTTCACCCCTCCTCACTCACAAAAAGCATTTTTTAAAAAAATGTTGTTGTTAGTACCGGGATTGAGCCTAGGGTCATTATATCTCTGAGCTACACTTTTTACATTTTTAAATTTTGAAACAGGGTCTTTAGCTGGGTGTGGCATAGTGTAATTCCAGTACTTGAGAGACTGAGACAGGAGGATTGTGGATTCGAGGACAGTTTCAGCAAGTGGTGAGACTCTCATCAACCTAGTGGGACTCTTTCAAAAAAACAAAAACCAAAAACCAAACAAATGAAAAACAGGGCTGAGGGTGTAACTCTGGAGGTAGAATGCCTTCTGTGTTTAATCCCCAGTACCACAAAAACAAAAACAAGCAAACAGGATCTTGCTAAGTTGGTGAAGGTCTCACTAAGTTGCTGAGGGTAGCCTTGAACGTGTGATCTTCCTGTCTCAGCCTCCCAAGTACTGGGATTACAAGCGTGCACTACCATGCCCGGCTCCAAAAGAATTTTTGAGGCTGTAGCAGAATGCGTTTTTTTTTTAAAAACGCCTTTCCTTACTCTTTTTTTAACCACTAGGAGACCTAATCTGTTAATCATTGGCCCTTCGTCTAGACTGCATTCCTTCTGCATTGGGTTTTCTCAACTGGCCAAGGAATGTCCTTCTTTGCTGAGAGGATTCCAAAGGATGGTTGTGATTGCAGCCTTTCTGCTGCCTGCGAAGCTGCAGTTCACGTTAGAAGAGGTGTGACCCACTAGCAGGATGGGAACTCCAGACTAGACAGTTCTCACGGTTTCCAGCTATCGGTCCTAGATATCAGGCCCCTGAATTGTAGAAAGAGATAAACCGACTGCATTGCAGAGCACACCCACTCACACAATTCCCCACCACGTTTCACTGAGATGGAAGCGGAGTAGAAGAGGTAGGGAGCTTTCCCCAAACCACCTGCATGCCACCACGAGGCTTACATGGAGCTTTATTTACCAACAGTCTTCTCATTTTGCTCCTGGGTTTGAAGGAAAAAAAGAAAAAAAAAAAAGCATCCCTGGAACGTCTCAAATCTGTTGGAGGACATTTTTTTCTCCATAAAAATGAAATATTGCTCCATCCAGGCTCTGACTGTGGAATTCCTCTCCCCTTCCCCCTGCTCGAAGCAATGAGATAAGAGAATCCCAGTGTGTGGTTAGAAGGCTGGAGGTTTATCCTGACTCCACCAGCCCCGGACTTTAGCCCAGAGATGTTCTGGGCTTCTGTGGTTGTCTGAGAAGAGGGAAGGCTCATATTCATTTTATCTATATCAAAGGATTGTTCTTTTCATTATTTATTTGTTTGTTTAGTTTTTTGGTACTGGGGATTGAATCCAGGGGTGTTCTTTCTCTGAGCTATGAGCTATTCTCCCAGTATGTCTATCTGTCTATCTATCTATCTATCTATCTATCTATCTATCTATCTATCTCATTTTGAAACAGGATCTCACTAAGTTGCTGAGGCTGACTTCAAACCTGTAATCCTCCTGTCCTTGGCCTCCCAAGTACTGGGATTATAGGCATGCACCACCATGCCCAGCTTATCGAGGAATTTTTCTAAGATCATATAAGTGAAGCATTTTTTTTTAGCTGCACAATGCTAAACAGATCTTTTTTTCTTCAACTTGCAAAAGTGCAAGTTACATGTAATTCATTTATTAAATTATTTAATATCAATATATTAGTTCTATCCACATTTATGGAATATACATTCCTAGAAATCTTGTTTGTCCTGTCTGCCATTTATTAGAGATGAGACATGAGGGTAATGTCCATGACGGTGCTGATAGATGTGTGAACTTCATCTTTACCTCTCTGTGACTCAGTTTTTCCAACTTTGAATGAGAGAACCATTCTTCCAAAGTCTCTGGGAAGATGACTGTTTTAGACCATTTGTGTTGATGTAACAAAATACCACAGGCTGGGTAATTTATAAACAGTAGAAATTTATTTCTCATAATCTTAGGTACTAGGAAGTCTAAGATCAAGATGTAGGTAGGTTTGGTGTCTGATGAAGGCCTTAATTTTTGCTGCCAAGGGGGAGCCTTGAACACTGTCCTCGCAGGGTGGAAGGCTTGGGAAGGACAAAAAAGGGCCCAAGCTAGTTCTTGTCAGTTCTTTTGTAAGTTAGTAATCCATTCGTGAAGATAGAGACCTCACAACACAATCATATCCGGAAAATGTCTTGCTTCTTCATACCACCACAATGGGCATTAAGAGTCAACATGAATTTTGGAGAAGAAAATTCAAGCCATGATTCACACCATAGCAGTGACCCTTGGTTGGTGAGTGTGCATGCATAGGACGGCAGGTGACTTCCCTTTTTTTAAGGATGCCAGCCAGACATGGCTACAGATGAGCTATTGCAAGATGTCGTGGCCAAGTATGTCGATCATTACTGTAATTGGAGAAAATTAATATAGGTTGATACCTTGCCCCAACCATGTGTCTCCTTGCTTGAGGCAACACATGTGCTCAGTGGAGATTAAGCACTGAGCGTCTGCATAGAGTCCTGGAGGAGGAGAGCTCTGATGCTCAGCCAGACACATATCCAAGACACAGCAAGGAGGGTGCAGGTGTGTCTGCCACACACGCAGCCAGAGCCCGGGAAGACGACAAGGTTGGCCTGAGTGAGGATCAACTTAACTGCCCGGCTCTCTACAACTTAGTGAGACCCTGTTCCAAAAATAAAGAATAAAAAATATGGGGTGTAACTCAGAGGTAGAATGCCCCTGCATGTGTCTGTAGAGTGGAGAAGAAAGCGCAGCTCTGACAGTGGAAACTAAGCCGAGTCAGGAGGAAAGGACACGCGGAAAACCAAAGGGACATGAAGAAATATGGATGTCAACGGGAAACAAAACAGAGAACCAGGAGGAAGCTGAGCGTCGAATTGTATCAGTCAAATTCTGTGGTGAGGTCTAAAAAAATGCAGCATGATATCTAAAAATAAGGTCCAGAAAAAGGAATCAGTTGCGATGAAAGTCTCAGATTGGTTTGCTTTTTCCCCAACCACATCGGCCATGCATGAGTCGAAGACAAAGATGCAGAAAGTCAGACATGCAAAGTTTCCCTCGGGGCCCCGAGCGAGCGCAGACGTCCCTCAGCTTGGCGGCGGGCAGGTTTCACTTGGGCTCCTGCTGCCAGGCCAGGCCATTCCCAGACCTCAGAGAGTGAGCTCGCCTTCCGGAACACCTGGGAGTCCTGGGGACTGGAGGGTGTCCTCTCAGGTGCCGTCACTTAGCCAGTTGCTCTCTGGGCACATTTTCACAACCAGCCAACTTGCACAGGACTGAGAGTCCCAGCTGATGGCGTCACTTGTCCTGTCTCTTTAGGGAGAGGTGCAGGGAGGAGTTGGCAGCCAGGACAGGGGTTTTCTTAAAACAACAGAAAGCATTTCCCATTCTTCTAACACATGGATGGATGCCCAGACAATGCACTATTAATTGCCAAGACACCACAATGTTTATGAAGAAAAATTGGGGAACATACAAAGGGCTGCCATTTTTATTTGTCAAACAAGGCCATTTAAAAAAAAAAGAAGAAGAAGAAAAGAAAAGCTGGTGTGGTGGTGCATGCTTGTAATCCCAGTACTTGGGAGGCTGAGACAGGAGGACTGCAGGTTCATCGCCAGCCTCAGCTATTTAGTGAGGCTCTCTGCAACTTAGTGAGACCCTGTTCTAAAATAAAGAATAAGAAATAGGACTGGGGCTGTAACTCAGAGGTAGAATGCCCCTGGGTTTAATCCTCAGTATCTCTCTCTCTCTCTCTCTCTCTCACACACACACACACACACACACAAAGTTGGTCCTGAGCTGGAGAGCTGGACACTGTGGCACATGTGTGTGATATCAGTACTTGAGAGGCTGAGGCAGGAGGATTGAAAGTTTGAGGCCAGTTTCAGAAATTTAATGAGGGGGCCAGGGTGTACCTTGCAGGTAGAATGGCCCTGGATTTCATCCCCCGTACAAAGAAAAAAAAAAAAATAGGTCCTGCGACTTTTATCAATTCATTAAACATACCCTTAAATTAAAGGGGAATCCTTTTATTCAAATATTTTTAGGTTTAGAGAAAATTCACTCTGTCTTGGTTGTTATAATTTTTCTGGGACCCAGTGAAATTTCTCTGAGGACTTCACAGTGACAGTTGGGAACCCTGGTATACACAGGCGCAGGGATCTCCTTGGCTGCCAGGTGATCTGGGGGAAGGAGCTTCCTAGCGGAGTGGGAGGTCTGATCCAGAAGGACTAGGGGGTAGATAATCCAGGTTGGCAATCCACTCAGAGAAAACTTCTCCAGCAAAATGTCCAAAAGCCATCCAAGGATCTAGGATGTATACACTGTTAGAGGTTGGTGCCTGCACTAAGTGTTGTATTTTCAATATATAGATGCCAGTCTCACTGTGAGCCTGTGACTTGTTTGAACATCGTACCTTGCTATCCTGAAGAGCCATTGCTTCTCTCCCCTGAGGAACCTCCCTCTTCTCAGGAAGAGGATTCACTCCTCAGAGGGGAGAAGAAAGGTCAGGGTGAGAAGAGTGGGGTGTGGGCCTTCTCATGGGACACACAAACTCTGGGTCAATTTGCTTGTCAGTGGATACAAGTCATTGACGTGATCTTGAAAAGTTTGGAGAAAGCCAGAAATTTCTCCTACACTAGTTCAGACGAAAGAAAAAGAACAATTTCATTATCAATATTCCTAATGCCTTTGGGTCACTCTGGGCATTGATTTGAATGGCAAATACATAAACGGGTAAAGTCTGTTTTTCTTTAATTAAATTAGGTTGACACAAATGAACAGCTGAGAAGAATAGCTCAAATGAGGATTGTTGAATATGAGTACAAACCTGAATTTGCATCTGCAATGGGAATAGACACTGCCC
The DNA here is from genome assembly GCA_004027655.1 of Graphiurus murinus. Taxonomy (NCBI): domain Eukaryota; kingdom Metazoa; phylum Chordata; class Mammalia; order Rodentia; family Gliridae; genus Graphiurus; species Graphiurus murinus. The sequence continues at coordinate 40,019 of PVLC010002245.1, read as the reverse complement.
ACGAAACAGGTACACACACGAATTCCCTTTTTAATTTTCTGTTGTCAGCTATTAAAATGTTTTGTTCTCTCTTTACTTTAAAGCTGTGTGCTGTGACACTTGACAATACCCTGTGGGTCTAACTCACACTCTGTGAAACCCGTAGTCACTAGAACAGGAAAGGTTCAAGAACTTCTGTGTCATGTCTCCTCAACACCCGCACTCCTGCACCCCATGGTGCTGGTGGAGTGTTGTGACTATGGTGTCTTTTCTCTGGAGTCCTCTAGCTCAAGGGATGAGGGTTCCCGGGCAGATGGCAGCTCTACCTGTGTGGGGGAATCATTGGTCAGTCTCAGGATGGAGAGAGGAGGCAGAAGGGTAAGTAAGTGATGTTCATTCTCCAACACAGGGATCCTAGAGAAAGAAGGAACATTTAGGGACAAAAGCTTTCTGTGGGAAAAGAAAGGAAACCAAGCCAATGCCCCATCCTTCCTTCTATGTACAGGGATGTAAAAATATTTGTTCACCCTTTCCAACATTTGACAGTCTTAAAAAAAAGAAAGAAAGAAAAAAAGCAAGTAAGCAGAGAAAATGACACTTCCATTTCCATTTTTTATCCGATAGTGGTTCTTGGCTCAAACTTCCTTCTTTGCTTCAAATATACTGTAGATCAAAGCAAAAGCTTACGAGCATCTATTTCCAAAGATGTCCTGTGGCCATCCGTGTTCCTTTCTGATGTAGGTCTGTGAGCATTTTCTCCCAGAAGTTCTTTCCTGGATAAAAGCTGTCAGAGTGTTTTGTGTACAGGAATGATTGCCCAGGAGGTGCAAGAGATCCTGCCCAGAGCGGTACGAGAGGTTGGTGATGTCACCTGCGAAAACGGAGAGAAGCTGGAGAACTTCCTCATGGTGGACAAGGTAATCAGCTGTTGAGTAGGCACCTGTGCTATGGCTGTCACCCGCGGATGGACACCTTCTGTGTCAGCACTGTGGGCTGAAGCATCTACCCAGGGAGGGGGACATTGAAAAGAATTCTTCACCGAATGAGTTGATGTCAATTATCCTACACTGGGCACCAGAAAGAGGTGCCGTAAGGAGGTTTTCATCACGGGAAATGTCAACTATCTCTCTCTGAAGTGACGGATGGCTTGGTTGGTTGGCTCAACCCACTCATTCCGCATTGTATTAAAGAATTATAACATCATTTTGTACCCCATAAATATGTAGTTATAATGTTTCAGAATAATAATAATAATAATAATAATAATACGAGGAAAAAGAAAAACGAATACACAATAGTAAGATTTTCACTTCAGTAAGTATTGTTGGAGTAAAACTGGCACTGGGAAAGTCTCCTTAACATGAATGTTCTGTGTGTGTGTGTGTGTGTGTGTGTTACTAGGGATTGAACTCAGGGACATCCTACATCCGAGCTACACCCCCAGTCCTTTTTTTAAATTTTGTTTTGTTTTGAGACGGGGTCTTGCTAGGTTGTTGAGAGTCTCGTTAATTGCTGAAGCTGTTCTCCAACCTGCGATCCTCCTGTCTCAGCCTCCCAAGTACTGGGATTACAGGTGTGTACCACCACAACTGGTAGCATGAATGCTCTTAAAACAGGCCAAATGTGGTCAACACTGACAGAAACTTTTGATTAAACTTCATTTTAAAAAGAGAATTAGCTAGTCATGATGGCACACACCTGTAGTCCCAGGTACTCCAGGGAGACTAAGGCAGGAGGATCATTTGAGCCCAGAAGTTTGAGGACAGTCTGGGCAACATAGCAAGACCCTGTATCAAAGAAACAAAAGGAACTAACACTTATAAAAATCAATCTTGTCTTATATAATACAAGTTAAATTAGAATTACACACTGTGCTTCTCAGAATGACTAAAGATCGGAGTGTTGAATTTTATTTAAGGATTTTTTTTGATGAAATTGTGTTGGATTTTCATGGTATAATGATAAAGTGGGTCATTTTTACAAAGATATTCACGGGCCTCATAATTTTTCCCCAAGGGCCTGTTTTAATTCTTTGATATTCAAATCATTCTCTTTTGAAGGAATGTCATCAAGCCTCTAGATTGGCTCCCCTCAGCTGGGTAACAGATGTAAGTGTGCCAGTCCTTGTTTATCAATGCAGTATGTGTGACTTGAGCAATTCCCTGATACCATGTCCATCAATTCCATGAAATCCTACAAGGATCACAAATCCACTCTGCTGCTGACTTGCTTTGCGTGCATTGTTGTACTTGATGCCCAGAGGAAGGATTAGTTCCATTTTTCTACAACTGGATAACTAGTTTTCCCAACACCATTTGTTGAAAAAGCTGTCTTTTCTCCAACATATGTGTCTGGCACTTTTGTTGAAATCAATTGATTATAAGTGCGGATTTGTTTCTGTATCTTCTATTCTGTTCCATCGGTATAATTTGAAGTCAGGAATTGTGCTATCTCCTGCATGGTTCTTTTGTTTCTCCATATGAAATTTATGATTGATTTTTCTAGGTGTGTGAAGATGACATTGGTATTTTGATAGGACTTGCATTGACTCTGTAAATCACTTTTGGTAGAATGGCCATTTTGATAATATTTATTCTGTCTATCCATGAGCAAGGGAGATCTTTCCATCTTCTAAGATCTTCTTCAATATCTTTTGTAATTTTCATTGTAGAAGTCTTTTTACCTCCCTGGTTAGGTTTATTCCTAGGTATTTTATTTTTTTGAAGTTATTGTGAATGGGATTGTTTTCTAGATTTCTTTCTCAATGGAGTTTGCTTGGCATATAGAAAAGCTACTGATTTTTTTAGGTTGATTTTGTATCCTGCTACTTTGCTGAGTTTGTTAATTAATTTTAATAGTCTTTTAGTTGAGTTTTTTGGGTCTTCTAAATAAATATAGGATCATATCATCTGCAAATAGTGATAATTTTAATTCTTTTTTTCCTATTTGAATTCCTTTGATATCTTTCTCTTGTCTTATTGCTCTAGCAAGCCTTGAGGACTATACTGAAAAGGAGTGGTGATAGTGAGCAACCTTCTTGTTCCTGATTTTAAAGGGAATTCCCACAGTTTTCCCCTATTCAATATGATGTTGGCTTTGGGTTTATTGTATATTGCCTTAAAGATTTTGAGGTAAGGTCTTTCTATTTTGATTTTCTGAGTGTTTTTAACATGAATGGGTGTTGGATTTTGTCAAATGCTTTTTCAGCATCTATTGAGATGAGCATGTGATTTTTGTCTGTTTATGTGAATAACATGTATTGATTTGTATATGTTGAACCAGCCTTGCATTCCTGGGATGAAATTAACTTGGTCATGGCGTACAATTTTCTTGATGTGGTTTTGAATGCACGTGGTTAGTATTTTGTTTAGAATTTTTGCATCTATGTTCATCAATTACATTGGTCAGTAATTTTCTTTTCTTGTGGGATCTTTATTTGATTTTGGTATTAAGGTGATACTGGCCTCATATAAAGAAAAATTCTTTTTCGGTTCCATGGAATAATTTGTGACATATTGGGTTTAGTTGTTCTATAAAGATTTTATAGAATTCAGCTGGGAATCTGTCTGGACCTGGGTTTTTCTTTGATGAAAGGCTTTTTGTTTCTGTTTCTATCTCTTGCTATTGGTCCATTTAGGTTTTCTATATCTTCTTGGTTCAATTTAGGTAGGTTGCATGTGTCTAGAAATCTGTCTCTTTCTTCCATGTTTTTCAGTTTATTGGAATATAAATTTTCAAAATAGTTTCTGATGATCTTCTGGACTTGCCCACTGCTTGTGGTGATATCTCCTTTTTCATTTCTGATTTTAATAATTTGGGTTGATTCTCTTTTTTGGTTAGGTTGGCTAATGGTTTGTCAGTGTTATTAATCTTTTCAAAGAACCAGCTTTTTGTTTTCTTAATCCATTGTATTGTTTTTTTTTTATTGTCGTTGTTCTCTATTTCTTTGATTTCTGCTATGATTTTAATTACCTCCTGCCTTCTACTGGCTTGTTTTTCTAGGTCCTTGAGGTATGTCCTTAGTTCTGTGGGCACTCAATGCTATGAATTTTCCTCTTAAGAATGCCTTCAAAATGTCCCATAGATTTTGGGTACTTTGTGTCTCTATATTGCTTAATTATAGGAATCTTTTTATTTATCCCCTTATTTCTTCTCTGATCCAGTCCTCATTCAAGAGTGTAACATTCAGTCTCCATTTATTTATGTAATTTCTTTTGATCTTCCTGTTGTTGATTTCTACTTTCATTCCATTGTGATCTGAGAAGATGCAGAGAATTATATTACATTTTAAGAAATTTGCTGGTACTTTCTTTTGTGTGTGTGTGTGGTACTGGGGATTGAACCCAGGGACATTCTACCTCAACACTAATTATTAAAATCAGAAATGAAAAAGAAGATATCACCACGGACAGTGGACATGGTGATACTCTGTTTTTCACGTGGTCTAGCCTGCCAGAGATGGTTTCTATTGCAGTTTTTAATTCATTTATTGGCTCCTTCATTTCACTCAAAGCCTCTTTTTGGCTCTTACTTAGGGCCTCAATTTCTCTATTCATATTCTCTTTCCTTTCCTCTACACTCTTTCTGAGACCTTTGGTCATATTGAAGATCAAAAATTGGAATTCTCCTTCTGGCATTTCCTGCAGCTCAGTATTGGTGATTTCCCTTGTTGTTGACTGGTGGGAGTTTATTGTTTCCTCGCCGTTCTTCATTCTCATGTTTTCAGAATTCTCAGGTTTGTGTTTCTGTTGTCTTGGCATCTTCTTCCTTTTTGTGTGTGAGTCCTGTGTCTATTTGTTATCCATTTATAATAAAGTTTTTGCTGGGGGGTATATATTCACCTCTACAAATCTCTGTCATATAATAAAACTTTTGAGTTTGTCTACCCAGAGCCTCTTTAACACAATGTACTTCTTAGTGCAGACAAACAGGAGTCTCTGATTTGGCTGTAGGCTGCCATACTCTCCAGGCCCAAATTCTGTAGGGCCATAGACTATATTGCTCTGTTCAGAGCCTGCAGCCTACTGGTTTGGATTTAATGCCCCACAGACATCATTGCTGCTCTGCTGATTGTGAACCCATAAAACTGCAGAGCACTGACCCCTGACCTCTGCCACTAGTGGGCCTAAGCTCATCAGGGTCAGAGATTGCTATTTTCTGGGCTTGTGGCCTGGCTCCCTGAACTTTGATGGCCCAGGGACACTGCCGCTGGTCTGCTGGTTATGATCACACGGAGTACTGTCAGTCACTAGCATGCATGTATGCAAGGCCCAAACTCTGCTGGCAGAGAGGGTGTTGTATTCCCAGTCTGAAGCTGTGATCATGTGAATACCTTTTGGGCTCTGGCCTCCTTGATTTCAGGGCCCAACCTCTGGCAGGGAAAGATTGTACTGTTCTGAGCCTGGAGCTTGGGTAGCCCAGTTATTTAGCCCCAGGGACATTACTGTTACTTTGGGTGGCTTCAATCATGTGAGACCTTGTTGGCCTCTGGTCTTGATGCTTATAGTGCCCAATCATGGCCGGGCACGAATTTATAACTTTCTGAGCCCGAAACTTGGTAGGCTGAGTTATTTCACCCCACATACACCACAGCTGGCTGTCCTGTCGCTTGAGAACCTGCAAGGACATAGCAAACTGCAGACTCCAGGTCCCTTTCACCCAAATGCCCCTAGGGGCTGTTTACTAATTCACATTTCTGCTGTGTTTGACTGTAGCTCACACTCCCACCTCCACAGGAGTGATTTGAAAACTCACAGACCCCGAAAGCCTGTTTGTTGCCATACAAGTCCCTCTGACTGCACAGGGCTGTCTCCAACTGGGACAGTTGACAGTTTGTTAACTCAGTCTTGACAAGTGACACTCAGGGCCCTGCAAGCAGAGATCAGTTCAGCTGCAGCACAGGACCTAGCTGCGCTGTCTGGATAGTTCGGTGTTTGTCAAGCATGGAGAGAAAAGTGTGACTGATTTTGATGATGGTCTGTAGTCACTGGCTTGACAAGGTTCTGTTGCTTCTTTGCTGGAGTTGGTCTCTGGGAGCTGTGGGCCAGGAGCCACCAGCTCCACATGGGCTTGGCAAGATGGCACCACCTCTGCTTTCCACTCACCAGGTGAGACCTGTGGAGCTGTTTTCAGTCCTCTGCTCTCTCTGCTGCCTCTGATTCCATTGTGTTTCAACTGTCATTGTTCTGCTGAGTTTGGGTTGCTGTTCTTCCCTTGCCAAGAAGCAGTCTTCCTGCTGGTTGAGTTCTAAGTCTCAAAGTACCCAAAACATGGAGTCTCCCTCTATTCCACCATCTTTAATCCAAAAGTTTTAAATTTGATAACATCTGATTTATTTCCTCATTTGTTACCTGTGCCTTTTGTGTCATAGCCAAACTATGATTGCCAAATCCAGTCTTGTAAAGATTTTGTCCTATGTCTTTTTCTAAGAATTGTTAATTTTGGGTGTTTAATCCATGTTGAATTAATTTTTGTTTTGGCCTGAAGTATGGCTCCACCTTCATCTTTTTACACATAGATATACAGTTTTCCTTGTACTTATTGTTGAAAAGACTTTTTTTCCTGAATGGCCTTGGCATTCCTCTCAAAAATTATTTGACCATATGAGTAAGAGTTTATTTCTGGGTTTTTCTATTCCATTGGTCTATATGTCTCTCTGTGTGTGTGTGTGTGTGTGTGTGTGTGTGTGTGTGTGTGTGTGTGTGGTACTGGGGATAGAACCCAGGGGCATTCTACCTCGGAACTCTACCCCCAGTCCTATTTTTTATTCTTTATTTTGAAACAGGGTCTCACTATGTTGCGGAGGGCCTCACTAAGTAGCTGAGGCTGGGTGCAAACCTGTGATCCTCCTGTCCTAGCCTAGCCTCCCAAGTACTGGGATTGCAAGCATGCGCTGCCATGCCTGGTGAACCCAGGGGCATTCTACCTCTGATCTACACTCTCATCCCTATTTTATTTTAAAACAGTTGCTAAGTTGCTGAGACTGACCTCAAAGCTGAGATCTTCCAGTCTCAGCCTCCCATATCCTAGATTACAGGTGTGTTTCACTGCACCCAGCTGCTCTATATATCTGTCTTTATGTCAGTATTGCACTGTTTTGATTACTGTAGCTTCTTATAAGTTTTGATATCCAGAAGTGTGAGTTCTCTACCATTGTGTTTCTTTTTTAGGATTTCTTTGGCTTTCATGATCCTTTGAGGTTCCATTTGAATTTTAGAATGATTTTCTCTATTTCTGCAAAAACAAAATCACTGGAATTTTGATAGAGATTGCAGTTAATCTGGAGATCACTGAGTACTAGTACTATTGACATTGTAACAATATTACATCTTTCAATCCATAAACATGAGATATATTTCCATTTATTTATGTCTTCTCTAATTTCCTTCAGTTATATCCTGTAGTTTTCATTGTATAAATATTTTACTACCTTGGTTAAGTTAATTTCTGGTGTATCTGTTTTGATGCTATTGTAAATAGAATTGTTATTATTATTAATAATTTCATATTAATTTCCTATTATGAATGAGAATTATTAACATGATTTCTTATTATTAATTTCCTTTTTACATTATTCATTGATAGTGTATAGAAAAGAAACACTTGTGTGTGTGTGTACATGTGTGTGTGTGTGCGTATTACTGGGGCTTGAACCGGGGCCATTCTACCTCTAATCTATATCCCAAATCCTTTTTGTTTGTTTGTTTTGAAACAGAGTGTTGTTAGGTTGCTGAAAATCTTGCTACATTGTTGATGCTGGCCTCGAATCTGCAATCCTCCTCTCTCAGCCTTCCAAGTACTGAGATTACAGGTGTGTGCCATCATTCTTGGCTAAGAAACAGATTTTTAAAATAATTTTATTGGTACAATATGATTATGTATTGTAGTGAGATTCAAAGTGATACATTCATATATGAACCCGAGATCTCTTAGTGTGGTTCCCTCCTAGCCCCATCCTGCTACCTCCTTCCCCCTTTCCATTACAGGTGTAGGATACCTTCATATATGGACATAACATCATTTGGTCTGTTTCCTTCCTCAAATCTTTTTTCCTTCTCCCCTCCTTCTTTCTCCAATACCATTCTACTATTCTACTAGTCTTACTACTTATTATAATGAAGGCCCCCATTTTCTCTCTAGAAAACAGATGACCCTTGACTGACTTTCTTTCTTTCATTCGTTCGTTCTTTCTTTTTAGGTACTGGGTATGGAATCCAGAGGCATTCTACCTCCAAGCTACACCCTCAGCCCAATTTTATATCTTATTTGGAAACAGGATCTCACTAGGTTGTAGAGAGCCTCACTAAATTGCCAAGGCTGGCTTTGAACCTTCGATCCTCATGTCCCAGCCTCCCAAGTACGGGGATTACAAGCGTGTTCCACCTTGCCTGGCTTGATGCTTGACTTTCTGAGATTGGCTGATCTCACTTAGCATACTGTACTCTGGTGCCACCCAGTTTTCTGTAAATCACATAATTTTGTTATGCACACATAATTTTAAACAATTTTATGCAGCTCATACTTTCCCCATGCAAGTCAGAGGTTGATCCCTGACATTCCAGGGAATAAGCCCAGGGTGCCCCTCTTTGCATGAGAAATAGGCATGGGAGGGAAGCCTTTCCTCCAGGGACCCAGTGAAAATGCATGTGGAAGCCACATCATCTCAACAGCCTGCTTTTCTCATTTGGGGATTCTAGGTTTTTTTTTGTTTTTTTTTAAAGCCATGTCAGGGCCTGGTGAGCTCTCCACAAAATAAACTCTTGGACAAAGATCTAAAGCTGAGTTTGTTCAAAGCCTAAACAATTCCCAGACACACCCATCAGCTAAAGATGGTTTCTTTCCCTTTGGCAGTTATTTTACAATACTCGACTACAGGCTGTTTTAGTCCCATGATTTTACTATAAAGCATCAGTCCATGCAGCATCAGGTAAACCATTTATCAGAAGGAGAGATTTTTTTCGAGTTTGTGGCTCTCTCTTATTGGGAAAGAAATAAGGGCTGGTGTCAACTTCTCACAGCTTTCTTTGAGAACAGACTCAGTTATCCTCATTCAGTGTTGTTGGATAGAGGACAAGCTGTAGCGCCAAAGAGAGGAGAAATCAACTGCACTGCTGACTGTCCCAGTGTTGTGGATTCATTATATTCAGACCTGCAAGGGTCTGAGGAGCTGCAGAAGCTGAGTCTGAGAGTTTCCTGGAGGCAAGACTAGGGACTGAAGGATTTTCATCTGTTTCCCGAGCCAATTCTCTGCTGTAGGGAAAGGACCAGCTGGGCTGCAGTCAAATTTGCTGGGTCAAATTAGAATCAAACCAGTAACACATTGCACCGAAGATGATAAACAGTAGTGTTGTTAATTCACCTGTATTCCCATGGACATTTCCTAACATGGAAAGAGAAGGTGGATCTTATATATTTATTTCTTACTTTTCTGAGAGAAACCTCAGATAAAAGGATGAGCTGGAAGTTAGTCACTTTGTTTTGCAATACCTCTCAATGACCTCTCAATGTCTCATGGCATGAACCATCACTGTGAAACTATTTGCATTAGTCAAGTTTTTCACTGCTGTAACAAAAATACCTGATAAGAACAGCTGAGACGAGGAAAAGCTTATTTGTGCTGCTCATGATTTCAGAGGTCCTAGTCCATGGTTGACCAACTCCGTTACTCTGGGCCTACGGGGAGGCAGAGCATCATGGCAGTGGATCGTGGCAAAGGAATGCTGCTCCATTCAGGGCAGCCAGGAAGCAGAAAGTGGGGGGAGGGGAGGAAAGAGAGAGAGAGAGAGATGCCAGAACCAGACACAATTTCCAAGGCCACACCCCCAGTGACCTACTTCCTCTACCATACCCCACCTGCCTATATTTTTACCACTTCCCAGTAAATCCATCCAAATTATTAATCCACTTGATGGAGGTGATGAGGTCAGAGCCCTTATAATCCAACCAACTCACCTCCAAATATTGCTGCATTGCCAAATGTGAGGTGTTGGGGGAATGTTCCAAATCCAAACAGAGCAATATTCATACATTTAGTCATCAAATATTTACTGAGTTACTAGTCTGCTAGAGAATTGCCTGTGGTGAGATGTGGCTCCTGTTCTTGGTGAGCCCCCTCCAGGTATTTTTTATATAAATAAATACGACATTAAGTGTAAGGAAGGTAGGAGGAGGGGGAGGCCAGGTGCTTCAGGTAGAGGGAGCAGCATGTGCTAGTTCCAGAGACTAGAGGAAGCATACTATGTTCAACAAATGGTTCAATGTGTTTAGAACATAGAGTATGAAGGGAGCCATGGTGAAAGACAAGTTTTAGATAAGGGTCCCACACCAGGCTAGGTAAAACCTGATTTTACAAATGCTTGTGTTGTTTTCATGTACATATACTTGCCAAACTGCCCCAAGTACTCATTTAGAAAATAAACTTGCTCCATCCCTATATACCCTGACCATAAAGCAAGTATTTCAAACAGGGGTAAGAGATTCTTGTGTGATTTGAAGCACTTGCCACTTTTTCCTCCACAGTCTCAATAGTAGTTTTCGGTGGCAAATGTTGGTTTAATCATTTTTTTCCATCACACCTGTAAAGCTATGTTTCAGCAGAGGTGGAGGGCCTCTTAAAAGTGTTAATAGCTGGAGAGAGTTGAAAAAAATAACGTAGGTTTGAGTACAAAATTCTCCATAATCAATGATGGGCATCAAAAGGGGAAAGCTTTTCAGAATGCCCCAGGGTATATCTATCTCAGCCCTATGAATCCAAACCTCTACATCAGGCTTGAATGTGTGTATTAAGAAAAAGTTATTCGGGCATTTGTAAGTCTTAAAATCCTCTCATTGAGACCTTATCACCTGTGCAGAAAAAGGCATTTTCATAAAACTCTAGATTATATGTATATATATTTTTTAGATTATATTTTTGAACATACTTATACTGGCTTCACTGTGGCAATGGGGGTCAGAAATCAGAACTTTAAGTATTTTAGCAAGATTCAATCCCTGTAACATGTTCTGGGAATTTATTTATTTATTTATTTATTGCGGTACTGGGGATTGAACTCAGGGGCATTCTACCTCCGAGCTACACCCCAAGCCCTATTTTTTATTCTTTATTTTGAAACCGAGTCTCACTAAGTTGTGGAGTGCCTCACTAGGTAGCTGAGGCTGGCCGCGAACCTGGATCCTCCGGTCTAAGCCTCCTGAATGCTGGGATTACAAGCGTGCGCCACCACGCCAGTTTTGAATTTATTTTTTTATCATATGGAATATTACCAGGGCAGTCCATAATTACAATCAGGAAAATAGTAGTAGTGAATTGCCTCTCCATCTTTATTTCCTCTTGAATAGGAAAATACATGAGTCATCTCTTTGCCTATTGGACCTATCTAGAAGACATATAGTGCTCACGATGTTGAGCTGAAGAAATTAGAGCTGGTTGTTTATCATTATTGACAAGTAACTGGACAGTTGCAGCCATTGTTCTTATCTCATGGGGCATTATTAAAAGTCCCATTAGGGAAGACATTGCAGGAAAAACTTACTGTGGTCTAGAGGGAAATTCATCATCATTTTTCATGGTCTGCTTTGGTTTGGGCTAAATCACAAATGGATATATCAAGCAAACATATTTACATATTTTAAAAAGTGGCCAGTTTCCAAGAAACAAACAAACAAACAGTATAAGTAGTGCCAGCAAGGATGGAGAGATGATGTTAGATTTGGGAGCTTTAGGACATGTAGTCAATCACACTGCATGATGGAGTGCCTGTCAGGGGCCAGGGCCCGGGGAGGGGTCATAGAGGATGTTTTAGACTGCTGGGTGGATGTCAGCTGATCATGAGATCCACTGCAAATAATTCAGTTATAATTATAGCATAAGGCTTTCTACAATATAAACATAGTAAACAACCATACAATATTTACTAAGATTTAGATTAGAATCATGGAATGCTATACTTATATTCATGATTTCTGCCTTATTTTTATTAAAACACATTTAGAAGTGAAAGAAAATCTGTACCAGGATTAAGAACAATTTGATGGGTTTTTGTCAAATTTTTCTTTTTGTTTTGTAATCTATTTATTTATTTTTAACATTTTTAAATGAAAATTTCAAATGTATACAAGATTTGAATAAAGAAACTCCATGCATATTTCACTCAAATTCCAAAGTCAAGCTGGGCGTAGTGGTGCACACTTGTAATCCCAGTACTTGGGAGGCTGAGACGGGAGGATTGCAGGTTGGCAGCCAGCCTCAGCTACTTAGTGAGGCCCTGTTTCAAAATAAAGAATAAAAAATGAGACTGGGCATGTAACTCAGAGGTAGGATGCCCCTGGGTTCAATCCCCAGTACCATAAAAACAAAACAAAACAAAAACAACTCCAAAGTCATAAAAGTCATAAATTCTTGTCCAATCTTATTTTATGTGAGTCCCTCACCAACTAGATTATTTACAGCAAACTCCAACATTGGTATGGTTTAGATTGTAAACAGTCCCAAAGGCCCATAGGTTTATGTCTTGGTCCCTATCCTGTACTTCTACTGGAAGGTGGTGGAACATTTAGAGGTGGGGTCTACGGGAAGGAAGTTAGGTCATTGAGGGTGTGCCCTTGAAGGGGATATTGGGATCCCAACTCCCCTCTCTTTCTTTTTTTTCTTTCTGACCACCACGAGGTGGGCACCTCGGCTCTACCAAAAGCTTCCCTGCCTGATGCTCTGTTTTACCACATGTCCAAAAGCAATGGGGCCAGGCAACCATGACCTGAAATCTCTGGGACCATGAGCCAAAATAAACTTTTCCCTCTTATAAGGTTTTTTTTTTTTTTTTTTTTTTTTTTTTTCTTCAGGTATTTGTTTCAGTGATGAAGAGCTAACATAGACATCCTATCATTTTAAAATAAATTCTCTAATTTTTTTTTTTTTAAAGGGAAAGGACTGCCTCTTAGAAACTGAAGCACTATACCAGTATCATACGTAAAAATTTACAGCAATTCCTTAATCATCAAACCCAGTTAGTGTTAAAATTTCCCCAATTGTTTTTATGCATGAATGTATAACACAGAGAAACAAATGCAAAATATGGTTTAGCAGGCTCTGAGAGTCATTATCTAGATCCATTGTTTTATTAGGAATTGAACAATGTTGGTAGTTTGTCACTCTTTATTTATTCTCTGGCATCCTAAAATGAAAATCTTTTCCTTATTATATGTGAAACTGATATACAGGAAAGGCAAAATAAGGCTTTCTTTCCTTTATTTATAAGTTTTCCAAAGAGTCCTGGTTCCTTTTAGTAGGAGTGGCATTTAGAGATCAAAATGAGGGTGCTCATTGTTAGTAAGTTGAAAATGTTCTTTTTCTAGTACTTTTTAGTGGACAAGCTAGGAGATTTTTTTTCTTTTTAAAAATAGACTATATCAAGAATTCATAGTATTATTTCTAATTTAAATTTAATGTTAATAAAATTTGACTTAGTATTTTGTTTTTATATCTTCTTTTTTTTTTTTTTTAATTTGATACTGGTGTTTGGACCCAGGGGTGTTCTATCTCTGAGCTACACCCCCAGCCCTACTGTATTTTAAATTGTGAAACAGGGTGTTGCTAAGTTACTGCATACTAGCCTCAAACCCATGATCCTCCTGTCTCAATCTCCCAAGTACTGGGATTACAGATGTACACCACCTGCCTATATCTCTTTTCTTAAATGCCAACAATTATGGTTTATAACATAATTAGCTTAATTATATATTTGTTTTCTCCAATGGCATGATGTATGTATGAATATAAGCCATAATCATTATTACTATCTGTATATTATTAAAAAGCTTAGGATTTCTTTTCTGGTTGTATTTCTTTATTCTTTTTTTCCTTTATTTTTTTCTCTTGTCTTTGGCATATATCCTTCTAAGAATGGAAAATTAAATTATTGTGCTTTCGAGACACTTAAATCACTCCTCTCTGTGAAGTTAAAACAGAAATGCAATACCAAATTGCTTCATTTGTTTGCTTTTGCTTTTTACTTTTAGGGGATGCTTTGTGGTTTAATTAGGTTTTACAATTATTTTAAAATCCCACATTATTTTACAGGCAAATTTATAGAGCAAGGTACATTCAGAGAGCCTGGCTTTTATTCATTTCATCCACCTCGTTTCTTCTTTCCCATTATGTGCAAAAAATTTAAAATAGTTTTTTCTTCCTTTTTTCAATGTAAGAAAATATGTGTATATTTTTGTATATTCCCTCTTTCTTAGACAAAAGGTAGCACATTATGCCCACACTTCTGCACCTGTTGTTTTTTTCTTATACTATATCCTAGACTTCCTCCATAACAGTATATAGAGATATCCCCCATTTCTTTTTATAGTTGCATACTGTGCTGCTGTGTGAATGTACCACCGTTTATTATCAAATTCTGTATTGATGGACATTTGGATTGATTTTAGTTTCCTTCTCCTCCTCCTCCTCTTTCTCCTCCTCTGGATCTATAGAATAGATATCTATAGTAGGATTACTGACTTAAAAATAAAAACATATGTAATTTTGCTAGATATTGCTGAATTCCAGTCTGTAGTGGTTTTATTAATTTGTAGGTTTTGGTGAAGAATACCTGATAAGCCTTTAGGAAAAATATAGTTTTTTAAGAATCTAATATAAGGATGTCTTTTTTTAATTTATTTTTTACGTTTTCTTAAAGCAAGCCTAGACATCAGGAATCCAGGTTTTGGTCATTGTGCTTCCCAAATAGGACAGCTTTCTGACTCTGGCACCCTTCAATTCACTTTCCTAGGTTCTTACTGAACATTTCCCATAGGCAGACATGTGCTAAATACCGGTGAAATATGCAAATAATCAACGTAATGTCTGCCCCCACAAACTCACTGTTTGGATGGGGAGACAGGTTCATAACACCTCAGAAAACACAAATGGGCAAGTGACAAAAATCGAGGCTGCTCTGAGAACACTGTAGAAGAGAAGGGCACCTTCTGGCAGTGGCCTCTGGAAAGTTCCTGGAACTCTGGGGTTTGGACTGGCCCTAAGGAAAGACATTTTATTAGAGATAACTACTGGAATAAGGTCTCAGACTCAGGACGTGGAACGCTCAGGGGTTAGATCTCTGTGGCTGGGAGTTCAAGAGGGTCCTCCAGTGTTCCACAAGACATACCTGTCTTTAAATTCCCCAAACTAAGCCTTAAACCTGTCATGCTCCGCTTTTGATTTTGAGTAATTGCTTCCCCGTGTTTGAAACCCTTAAAATTTCAGTTTCTATGATGAGAATCTCAAAAGACACACTGTCCTGAGTTTGACCTCCCAACCACAGTCTTGAGTCACTGACCTCAGGCTCCCCACTTTAGAGTAGTGATACTAGCCTCTGGGAGGCCCAGAGAGTGCTTTGGGATTCTGCACTTTTTAAGAAGAAAGAGGAAAAGAAGGAGAGGTCGTGGGGTCAGGGTACGATTTGACAAGAGCTTCCTAGTTTTTTTTTTTTTTCTTAATTGTGACTGAATGAGAGAGAGATGCATGAGGTCATATGACAACTGAATGTGTGGGTGGAGGAGAGAATGGCCTGAGCTCTCTGGTTTCGATTGGTTCTTTCTCTTTCTGATGTGTCAGTGAGAAGAATTCAGTGCTTTTTAAAATTTTTGTTTGGGAGTTAGGTTAGAATATAAATTGTCCATGATAGCTCATGAGATGTTAAGATGGAAATTTACACCTCAAGACTTAGCCTTTCATTTATAGATGAAGACACTGAAGGTCAGAGAGCTTCTTATATTTGTCCTGGGGCATCGGTGTCTAAGACTTCTTTCCTCCTTCCTTCACCTGAGAATTTGACTCACATCTTATCGGGGAGAGCTAGACTCACATCTTTTGGGGATTAACACACAAATCAACATCCAGAAGCCTGTTCCGACTTTCTTTTTATGAGATTTAAATATAGCATAACAAAAAAGGTATTAGATAAGAAAAAAAATTATTATTAATACTAGATAGTCACTCTTCATGTTTCACAGATGAGCTAAAAAGTATTTTCATTTTCTTTAGGTTCCTCACAATGGTTATACATGAGTTTTTAAATTAAGCAAGATTGTTAGTAATTAACAAATACAAGTAAATGGAAAAATTATCTATAATAAGCAGAAAAATAAACATAGCATAATAACAATTGAAAATAAATGTTTGGATTCCAAACTTGACAATGACCTTCAGCTCCATTCTCTCTCTTTGGTTACAAGGACATATTCCTATTTTACTGCAAATGAGACAGAAGCAGTTTTACTATACAGCCAGCAGTTTAACAAGACAGCTTTAAGTTTCAAGCCTCTCCAGGTTTATCTTGAATGCACTTGAAATAGTGGGTTTCTAACCCCCTTTTCAATGGGGTGGATGTTCTGACTGTCTTTGAGTGGGCTGTGGACAGTTCCCTGGTGGCCTCTAACTATAAATTTGTGGACTCTTTTTATTTTCCTTTTTAGGATCAGATCTTCATGGAAAATGTAGGGGCAGTGAAGCAGCTCTGCAAACTAACCAACAACCTTGAAGAAAGAATAGAAGAGTTAGAAATATGGAACAAGAAGCTGGCCAGGCTAAAGCGGCTCAGTAGTCGGAAGTCCTCAGCCAGTGAAGCAAGTTCCAGCAGGTGTGCCCAGCATGTGCAGCAAGTTTGGGGAAAGAAAAGAGTGAACTCCTTCCATAACTAGATCAACCTAACGGGTGTTTTCAATCAAGCAGCAGCCATTACTATCTGATAACAAATCCCTCTTCTTCTGTTAGAATGTTTTAGAACACAATTTCCTTAGGTGATGCTTTTATTTTTCTCTGTGGCTGCTTTAAAAACAAAACAAAATGTGAGGCGTCTATTTAATAACAGTTATTAGAAGAAGTGCTAAGTCTCAGCACAAAGATAGCTTCTCTTTTAACAAAAGAGAGGTGATTATTTCTAAATTTAGAATGCCATATTTGGTCCTCAGGGGAACGTTTTCATATTCTTTGTTTTTATTACTTAAGGAAGCAAATGCGTATTTCCTGAGATCTACCACTGAGAGAAAGACAAGCGTGTCATTTAATGCATTCATTTATGCTTACTAAAGTTTTTCTTACACACACACACACACACACACACACACACACACACACAGCAGATGATTTGACTTTTCTTTTTTCAAGTTTTCATTGTGTTACAAAAGAAAAGTCATATTGCTGTGTTAGTGACAGCCTGGGCTATTGTCATATAATTCCTGGAGAGGCGTTTGAATAGTGATCAATTTTTTCTCTCTCTTTTAAAGCAAATTTAGCAGAGCTGTTAGTACATCTTCTCCAAGAAGGGCCATTCCAAAAAAATCCAACAAGGTAAATAGACTTACATTTATAATGAATGGAGATGATATTTTCTATACAAAAATAAAGTTTTTAGAAATTTACTAAGACACCCCCCCCCCCCCCGTTTATTTGTCAATGGATTTCCTGGTTTGTATCCTTTGTACTTCAGGAGTTTAAATACAAATGCTTTAATGAATATTACTTGTTTTTTTTTTAAAGAGCAGAAGTTTAGAGAAGAGTCCCAAACATGTCCATTTCAGAAATGTTATCCTGCCAGTTCTTGTTTATATTGTCCCCACCAGGTGGAATTCAATAGCCTCCACTAGCTTACACCTATGGGCTGCAAGATCTGTGTGTTTACTTTAACCTCACCTTATCTTTGGCTTCAGAAGATCCCACAGGGACTTCAGTTAATCCTCAAATCCTTCTTTTCCCTTTGATATTTAGTACTAAATAAGCAAATGGGAGGACAGGTGTCCACTTGCTTGCAAAGGTTAAAATGTGATGGTTTCATTAATGAATAAACACAACTCACATCAAGTAGGAGAATGTTTCTGGTAAAAGGTGAAGGTTAATCATGTATTAACTTGAAGGATGCTCTCTTCATCAGAGACCTGTCAGTGAGGAAGTAGCTACAATAGTCCCTTCCTGGCAAGATTCCCGGAGAGCTGCAACATTCAGCCTGCTCCTTCGGATCCACCACTGATCCAAAGGCGGCTCTTCCCAAGGGAAGAAATGTATAACTTCAATTGATACCCTGTTAAAGGGTGATGATGTTTGGGCCACTGCCTCAGTTTACTCTCTACCCCTCTTACTATACTGTGTCAAACTATTCTAGACGAATTCATAAATAGTTCAAAATTCTTCTATAAACTAGTAAAATACTATGCTGCTGATAAACTTCTGGGTGTACCAATAAGCATAAATATATAGATAGATACCTATGGAGATGTGTTCTGAATAAGTTACTTAATCACATTCAGAAAAAGAGATAATTATAGTCTCTACACAGATTGTTGCTAGGATTAAATGTGTTAAAGCCCTTAGCACAGTATCCAGCACATATGGCCCAATAAACACAAAACACTAAAAACATTGTGTGGGGAAGCTGCCCTTTGTATTAACGGTGCCTATTAAAGCTGCCTTTTGTCATTTGCAAAAGGATAGAGGGAATGGTATCTATATCCCTGACATCCCTCACAGGTACAATTTGGTCACCAGCAAACTCTGAGGCTCCCATCTCACACCCAAAGATTCTCTTTATTTTGCATTTATCTCGGAATATGAATCAGAGCAGATTATGGATATTAATCTAGTGGATTATTATTATATGTGTCCAAAGATTCTCTATTTTGCAGTTATCTCAGAATATCAACCAGAGCATATTAGTAGATATTAATTTAGTGGATTAATATACATTAGAGCAGGCCCTGTGTCCCCAGGAACTAACACATAGTAGACACTCAAGAAATAGTTGCCAAAAGAGTTCAGGAGTGGAGAGCCCAGTCTGAAGATACTCCCTGAAGCCTCAGAACTTAATTAAAAATATTAAGTGGTTCAATTGTCTTAGACATGTGAATGGGGTGGGAGTTGGGGTGTGGACACAGGGTCAGGGATTTATGTAGGCATTGAACTTTTTGATTCTTGAAAGCCTCTGTAAGAGGCCAGCTGGAGGCAAAGACAAGTCAGATGTGGTCTCTTCTCCTAAGGAACTACAAGGCAGCCAGGGAAGGTGGAAGAAAATATAAAGAATAGTTGTAGCCATGAGGACCCTTTGAATAATTACAATAATATCTAAGTGGCATAGTGTTTACTTTTTTTTTTTTTTTTTTTTTTTAGGGGCAGAGAAAAGGAGGCAGCATAGCATTGTGTTTAAGAGCCTAGATTGGGGCCAAATTTTTTTTTTTTTTTCAGTACTGGGAATTGAACTCATGGGCATTCTACCTCCGAGCTATACCCCCAGCTCTATTTTTTATTGTTTATTTTGAAACCAGGTCTCACTAAGTTTCAGAGTGCCTCACTAGGTAGCTGAGCTGGCCACGAACCCGGATCCTCCGTTCTCAGCGTCCCAAATGCTGGGATTACAAGCATGTGCCATCACACCCAGCTGGGGCCAAATTTTTTAATTTCAGTCCTGGCTGTGACTTACTAGCTATGTGATCTTGGGGAGGCACTTAGCTTCACAGAGTTATTGAGATTGACTATGAGGATTATATACATTAGTGTGTGTAAAGCACTCAAAAGAGTACATGGAACACAGCAAGTCTGAACATGTGTTTGCTGTTGTTCATGCTTTCCACTAATCTAGTGATTCTCATAGTTTGGTGTGTAGCAGAATTGTCCAGGGAGCTCGATTACATACAAATAAATCAGAGTGTTTTGTTTCCCCGATGCTGGCTTGGTAGGACATTTCAGCTATTTCTTGGAAGTTGACTTTCCCTTTGATACCACCACGAACCCACTAGGTGACCTCTGTTCCTCAGGACCTCCTGGAGTCATTGAGATACAAATGCATGGTGGGGGGTGGTCTCTTGGGTTCAGGGGGTGCTGTTTGTGAGCAAAGTGCTTGCTGTGAGTGGGTGATAGGCCTTACCAGATGGTAAGAAGCCTTGCTGGGAATGGCCTCAACTTCCACACAGCTCCCAGTGCTGGCCAAGACACATTCTGGAGAAAGACTAAGGCCTCCTGATCCAGCCCTCACCCAATCCATTGGGTTGTTCTTCCCTTTCTCTCTTTCTCCACCTCTAGGTGGTAAGTGGATCATTCTGGCTATGTACAGTGGTGGGGTGAGGTAGGGACAGTATGTGGAGGAGAAGGGAAGAGGGAAGAAATGAGTACAGATAAATACTTCTCATTATTTCACTTCCTGTGGAATCACAGCCTCTGTCCACTCCAAATAAAACTCATCGAGACAGGATTTTCCAGGGTCTTTAGACCTCATAGTAATTCTTAAACACATCTGAACTGGAGAATGATTAAATTGTCAATCAGACCCACCCAATAACTCCAAATAGTAGGCATTTATTATTTTATTATTCCCAGTTTATTGATAAGGAAAATGAGGATCAGGGATATTTAGATGATTTTTTCATGACTTGACTCCATGTCTTGGGCCATTTCCCTATGCTTGGTCAAAGGATGTTGAGCAAGATCATGGAGATTTATAGTAATACAGCAGCTATGAAGGGTAGATTGGAGGAGGAAACTCTTATTCTACAAATAATACTATTTAATTTCAGTCAATTGAACAAATTTCATTGAATTCCTTCCCTGTTCAACAGACTGTTAGGACATCCTTCAAATAGGTCTAGTGAGGTGTAGGAATGGTATAAACTATTGACATTTTGATAGTCAGCCTGGCTTCCAGTGGCACATATAGATGACCTGGTTACAATAGTCCTTAAGGGCTGTGTACTTGTGAAAAAGTTATAATTAGTCCCTCTTTACATTGAAGAACAGTTTTTCTAATCAGATAACAAGCCCAAGAAATACAACCAAAGACCAATTTTAAGCTATTTCTTAATTGTCTCTACCCTCCACTATGTTTCTAACTGAAAACATGATTCTACCTTAAATTACCAGAAGAAGGCAAGCATAATACCTCCATTGCATTAGTAGGAAACTCATATTTAAGGGCATCTTATTTAAGTGGGCAGGACTTCTTCAGATGGATCACCCACAAGTTCCACAGCTGCCAATTCTGCAGTTTTTAGCCCATTCCTTATATACAGGTTTTTATGCCAATATGTTTCACTCTTAAAGGTTTGTGTCACTCACTTCCTAGAGACTGTAATTTACTCATTTTCATATCTCCTATAGTGTTGAACATCATCATGCTTATTAAATATCTATTGAATAGATATAAATAAATGACACAGGCTCAGACCTATCCTTATGAATAGGTGAACGAATTAGATACCAATGGTTTGTAAGGAGTGCTTACTTGCATTTTATGCCACAAAAATCTTTTCCATGGGTCTTAGTCAACATTCGCACTGTCCTGATCCAAAAAAACTTGGCCACAACCAAGTTTGCTCACAATTTTTGGAAATTTCAGGGTTCAGTTCATGTCAAGCTGGTTCTGCAGAGCTCAGGCCATGGCATCAGGAAGCAGAGAGAGAGAGAGAGAGAGAGAGAGAGAGAGAGAGAGAGAGAGAGAGA
The DNA here is from genome assembly GCA_004027655.1 of Graphiurus murinus. Lineage (NCBI taxonomy): Eukaryota > Metazoa > Chordata > Mammalia > Rodentia > Gliridae > Graphiurus > Graphiurus murinus. The sequence goes on along the minus strand of PVLC010002245.1, from coordinate 18,577 downwards.
GAGAGCGAGCAAGGCTCTGCCCTCACATTTCAGAGGCTGGAGGCCTAAAGCAAGAGAGAGAGAAAGAGAGAGAGCAGGGGAAGGAGAGACCTTATATAATCCCCAAGGCCGCTCCCCCAGGGATCCTTCCTTAGCATCCAAGACCCACCTCCGACATTGCTACCTTGTTTCTGTGAGGGCTAGGGGGATATTGTAAATCCAAATCATTATACTGTGGTTTGTCATGGTGCCTGAAATGTTTCCATTGAGATTTATCCTTCCTTTCACATCTTAAAGACTTTTTGATTTCTAAAAGTATTCTATGAAGAGATGGACACTTGGGTTCTGACAGTGTCGTCTCATAGGTTGTCTTTTCTCAAGCAAGGATACGTGCCAAATGATAACAGACAATTGTTCACAACAGACAATTGTTCTGCAGGGTGTCAGGGAAGAGAGATTGCTATGTAGCCTGGACTATCAAGGAAAGGAGGCCTCTGAGGTAGCCTTTGAATGAATGTTGTTTTCAGAGAGACAGGGAGGAAGAGGGAGATGTGAATTGAAGCAAGCTCAGGAAGCATCCCCAGGGACCAGCAAAAACCCCTGCGGGGAGCCAGCTTCCTCCTCACCATGATTGTGTTCATTTATCATTGTTCATTAATGAACCTTCTTATAGGTGTATTTTTCAGGAAAAAAGCAGTCATGTCCTAATTGGGTTTTCCAGACCTTGGTTGTAATTCTTATTGCTGTCATGGCATTTTGGTAAGAAACATTTTGATGTTATGCTATGTCAAGCTCTTTTCTTCCTTTCCTACTTTCTCTTCTCACCTGCAAACTGGGGACTGATCTTCCACTTACTTTGAAGAGAAGGAGCTCTTTCATAGGCTTTGGCCTTTGAGAGCTTAGAGATGAGGGAGCCCCTTTTAAATTCATATTTTGAAGATACAAATCATAGTCTTTCTGCAATTCAGTGTGAGATGCAGGATTACTTTTTTTCAATTAACTATTGTGTTTTAGTAGCAAACTGTGCCTTGCACGTGTGTGTGTGTGTGTGTGTGTGTGTGTGTGTGTGTGTGGTTCTCTTAGCTTTGCAAAAAAACTTTCTTGTATTCTTTGCTTTTCTTCCTATTTGGCAAAAAAATAGCAAGCAGGAAATCAGGTATAATTCACTCTCCCTGGTTCCTCATATTCATTAAGATTCTTCTGGACTCTCCAGTAAACACTTTAAAATACAAAAGGAACACCAAGATATATGGAAATACATTCAATATGATGAAATTGTAGCCAAATCTACGATCAAGCAAATGCAGCAGGATAGTGGCCAAAAGTCCTCCAATGTGTTTAGCAAAAACTAAGTGAGTTGTGCTGCTGCATTTGCTTGCTCAGCCTCTAGTGTGAAGGCTCCTGCTGCTGCTGTTCTAGCCTTTGGCTAGCACTGGTCGTCTTGCTGGTGTTCTCTGGGCCTTTAAATACTCTTTTTTTGGGGGGTATTTAGCCTGACTATTCATGTGGTGAGAGAAAAAATGCTTTGTGAGTGTGGGAAAGGACAAGTTTCTGGGCCTTGTCTTAGGAAAGACAACCATTTTTAGAGGGAGAGCAAATGAAGGTCCCAAGGGGTGCTTTCTGCCTTGATCTAAAGCAGCCTCTGAGGGCAGAAAACAATGCAGGTCTTTCTGTGGCCTTCTCTTGTCATTTCCACTTCTGCCTGTCTGCCACTTCTGTCTGTCTGTCACTTCTGTCTGTCTGTCTGTCTGTCTATCTGTCTGTCTGTCTCTCTCATGCTGGGGGTTGAACCCTGGGCCTCAAGCTTGCTAAGCATGAGCTCTACCACTGAACTATACCCCCAGTTTCACATGACTTGCTATTATTGCCCACTGTGGAAGACGCCCAAGTATTTGATGCCACTACATCACGTACTTTGCATGAGGAGCCTTTGTACCTTTCTCCCTCTCCTGAGTGTTCCTCTTCTCCTGCTGGGACTCCCAACTCAGGAGCAGACACACTTAGCATTCTCCAGGGACATAAATTCTCAGCCCAATGCTAAGGTGATAGAAAATCTAATTTGAGGTGAAGAGACCATTTTAAAAACATGTTTATCGCCGGGCGTGGTGGCGCACGCTTGTAATCCCAGCATTTGGGAGGCTGAGACCAGAGGATCTGGGTTCGCGGCCAGCCTCAGCTACCTAGTGAGGCACTCCGCAACTTAGTGAGACCTGGTTTCAAAATAAAGAATAAAAAATAGGGCTGGGGGTATAGCTCGAAGGTAGAATGCCCCTGAGTTCAATCCCCAGTACCGAAAAAAA